>KE504758.1:1095520-1106691 GCA_000441515.1 Elaeis oleifera | reverse complement strand
TCTCCGACTCAGTTTGCGGCAGAAAAAATTCTTTGTGCATCATATGGAGTGCAGAAAAAATATATCATGTCATCTGATTAGACTACATAACCATCAATTTTAAATATATATTTAATATCCATAATTTTATTTTTTTAAATTTGAATGATAAAATATCTTTTCTTTGTAAAAAAATTATGACACCCTGTATTGATATTATGACATCCTATATAGGATGTCATAATTTTTTTACAGAATATCATAAAGAGGAAAGAATATTTTCGTCATTAAAAAAATTATAAAAATTTTAAAGAATGAAATATTCCTATCAAAATTATGGCATCCTATACATGATGTTATAATATCGATACAGAATATCATAATATTGACACAGAATATCATAAATTTTTAAGAAGAAGAGGGACATTTTCGTTATCCAAAATTTTAAATAAAAAAATAAAATGCAGGCATTAAATACGCATTGAAAAGTGATGGTTACGTAGCCCAATCAGATAGCACAGTGTATTTTTTTACACCACATGCGGTGTACAAAGAATTTCTTTTTGCAGCAGTGGGTCTGGGCTACCATATCTATCTCAAAAAAAATAGATGCACACACTTGCCGATTTCTAATGGTTTTCTCATACTCTATATTATTGTTATATGTAAGAAAAAAGCCCTCCATACCAATGAGAAGGGAAAGAAAGAGAGAGAGGGTGGCCATGGATGCAGTGACCACCATTTGGTCTGCGGTAGCCACCACTCTACATTGTAGGGACTGCGAGAGAGTGGTAGTCCAAAACGAAGAAGTTCTGGATCCGGATCTGGATCTAGAGACTAGGAGAGACGTTGATGGCAATGTGGGGTGGAGATGCGGAGACAATTGAGGTGGAGGCAGAGGTGGGGACCTGGATATTAGGGTTGGAGGGCCCAAGGAAGAAGACGGCGAAGACAATGAGGATGGAGGAGATGAAGAAAAAGAGGCAAGAGGAAGGAGTCTAAACTTTAATTTTTTTTCTCTTTTTTTTCTTTCTTTTCTTTCTTTCTTCTTCTTCCTCTCTTTTTTTTTTCAATGCTCGCTCGAGCATCGCCGCCACTGCCCTTGGCCATGCCCGCCTCTTCCCTTCCCACCTCGCCCTGCCCCACCTGATCTCGGGGCCTCGTCGCCTCCCGCTCCTGCTTGCCGTCTCATCTCGTCTCTACTCCTCCAAGGTCTCCTTCGGCACCAATGGATCCCTCGATAATCCCTCTTCCTCCGATGGTGGCGATGAGCTCCACCACGCCCTCCCCCTGCCACCGTGCTTCAAGAAGGATATGCCGGTTTTGTCATGCTCCTCATGGACACTGTCAAGGTGATTGGGCAAATGGTCCGACGAAAGATGATAGGAGCATCGGTCATGGCCCCTGCGGCCGTCAGCATGAAGAGGATAGCGGTGGAGTGCTGGAGGGGATCGTGGAGAGGGAGGCCCCCGCGGCCAATCTTAACCAAGGAGAGAAGAGGGGGATGAGGAAGCTACGGGAAGAATGGGGGTCGAAAGGCTAAAAAAATACTCTTTGTGGCCACATGGCGGATGCTACGTTTGGAAAAAAAATGATATGCAGCGAATGGAGACAGTAGCCTCCATTTTAATATATATACTAACATATAACCTACATAATGTGCGGGATTTATTTTTTTTAAACAAAATAATTTTATAATATATAATATATTTATATATGTTTATACTTGATATGAGGCATTTTTTTTCGAGCACCGTATGCCGCATTACTTTTTTCTTTAGCTTCGAGTCATTTCGCCTCCTTCTTATACAAAAAAAAAAAGAACATGCCATCTCACATTCTTCTCGTGTATTTTATAGAAGATGTTGCTCCACCCATCGGAATAGGCACAACAGGTGTCTTGGATTGGAGTCACGGATGAAGCACGTCTATCTCAATCCATCTTAAACCCTTTTTTTCTCCTTTTTTCAGTTTTACCCTTCAAAATTCTTTATGCACCATCGACGGTGTAGAAAATCCGACGTAAAGTGCACCACTTTGTCCGATTGATCCATATAGTCACCACCTTCCAACACGTATTTAATGTCTGCAGATCATCTTTTCATTTAAAAATTTTGTATGACGAAAATATCCTTATCTTTGGTTATGACACCCCTTCACAAAAATTATGACACCCCTTCAAAAAATTATAACATTCCTGTAATTTGAAAAAAATTATGACACTCCTTAAAAATTATGATACTTTTCTTAAAAATTATGACATTCTTTCAAAAAAATTATGATACCTACCTTCAATTTTTATTTAGCATCAGGATATCATATTTTTTGTGAAAGAATATTCTAATTTTTAACCAACGGCATATCTCAACCTTTTGGAAAAGGGTTCAAAAAAAGCTGTTACGAAACTACTAACACATGTAAACCAACAGCGCATCTTGGCCTTATTTTTTTAATAATATTTTTAATAAAAATTTTCAAACTATCCTCGTTTGGAAACTATTTTCGAAAATACCGTGGGTGGGCCGTGTCAGCAAAAATCGTGGGTTCAACCCACGAATTTGAGGCCCACGTGGATAATTCATGGGTTGAGCCCACGAATACTCGGCCCACGTGGCTAAAAAATGATTTCATGAGTTGAACCCATGATTTGTTAAAAAAATTTTTTTTGGAATTCCACACGAATTAGTGGGGCCAACCCACGAATTCGAAGCTAATTCGTGGGTCGAACCCACGAATTGATATTTCATGGGTTGAACCCATGATTTTGAGCCGGTCGGACGACATTCATGGGTTCAACCCATGATTTTGTCCCCGACCTTTTTTTTTTTGAAATTTCAAGCAAATTCATGGGTTGAACCCACGAATTCAATATAGCTATTGGATTTGAATAGAATTCGTGGGTTCATCCCACGAATTTACTTAAATTCCAATCATTGCACCAAATTCGTGGGTTGAACCCACAAATTCATTGAAAATTAAACCAAAAATGTAGGTTCAACTCACAAATTTGTTGTCTTTAAATCCACACCCCACCCTCCCTTCAATACACACTTCCTTCTTACTCATTCACATCCCACCTTCCTTCAAGTACACACTCTTCAACCTTCTTATTTGTTACTCATCCTTTCTTAAAATCGATTATGGCTTCCAAAAAAAGTGGAGTTTTATCGAAAGGAAAGAGAGCTCGAATAGAGAAAAGAAAGCAACCATCTTGTAGGTATGAAGAGTCTTTGTTTCTAGATAATGAGTGTAGTGAAAAATTTCAATCAAATTTTTCTGAAAAAAAGTTGTAGGAGGTAGGATAGTCAATTTAAATAGTTTTAGTAATTTTGTATTAAATTTTATTTGAAAGGATGGGTTGGCTATCTATGATTATGCTTAACAAACCAAGGTATCCTACTCTGGTTCACTATTTTATAGTAATTTAGTTTTAATAGTAAGTCTTGTTCCGTTTCATCATATGTTAAAGGACAACTAATCGAATTTGACTATAAAATTTTAAGTCAAATTTTAGATATTTCATCGGATGGTGATAGATTTTTCAATAGTAGTACTATTTGGAATCATCCAGTATTAGACTATGCTTCCTGTGTTAGAATTATTTTTGACGGTCATATAAGTACGACCACTAAACCTGATGCAAATTTATTACCACTTGAAACTAGGTTGATCCATCATATTTCATGTTTAATTTCTACCCAAAGGAGGTCATAGAAACACGTATCATATTTAGATGTTTATCTCCTCAGGATGATTCTTTCAGGTGATAGGATTAATTTGTCCTATTTAATGATGTTCTATATGAATGAATATTTTCAAAGTTCAAAAACTATCTTGCCATATGGAGCTGTTCTGACTGCTATATTTGAAGCATTTGATGTCCACATCACGATCGATAATGAAGTTGTCAAGGTTAAACGTAGTGATATTTACAATCATGCATCTCTGAGGCGTATGGGGTATACATTTCACGATGGTGTATGGATGCGTACGTCTACAGTAGATAAAGAAGAACATGACGGTGATGGAGATGGTCAGTCTACCGACAGAGAGCAGCCCACACATGCTACATGGTCTGATCAGCAGTCATTCGATCAGCATGCATTATCTGCCCGCATAGACGCATTGGAGATATCTGTTAGCGAGCGGTTTGCACATATGGATTCTCGACTGAATGAGGGATTTACATAGATGGGTGTCCGATTGGATGAGGATTTTGGCCGATTTGATCAGTTCGTACCATATTTTATCATCAATTTCCTCTACCACAAGAAGATCCTACTCTGGATGATTAAGCTTCAGCAATTAGAGTAGTACGTGTGGCTTTACTCGAAGATCTGCCATCTTCGTCATTTATGTTTAGAGAAATGTACTTTAGTTTGATGTATGCATATGTACCTTCTTTTGTTGCTGTAATTTTAGATGTGTTGTAATCTAGCTAAAATTATGTACAATTTAAGATATGATTTTGGCAGCAAAGTGGTTAATCTAATAGTTAGTGTACAATGAGTAATTATTAAAAAATCAAAAAATTTGTCGGTGTCGCAATCCGAGCTCATCGATCGAGTTCGAAACCATAGTCGATCGACGATGTGGCAGGCAAGTCGTGCCGAATCAATCAACCACCTGAGAATTTCGATCGACCCTAGACCCTAAATCCTAAACCCTAAATTCTAAACCCTAAATTCGAAATCCTAAACCCTAAACCCTAAATCAGATAATTTTCGATCGTCTGATAATTTTAAAAAGTTATTTAAAATTTATAATCTTTAAAAAATCAAAAAATTTTCAGGACCGATCGACCGCCTGAGAAATTCGATCGATCGATCCAAACTGAGATGGTCGATTGACTTCGAATCTCAGGCCGGTCGACCGCATTGGGATGCAAAGTCTGCTGGATCAATCGATTGCCTGATAAATTTGATCGATCAGTCTAGACCGAGATGGCCGATTGACTTCGGGTCTAAGGTCGATCGATCACGTGGGACACAATTTGCCGGATCAATCGACCGCCTGAGAATTTCGATCGATCTATCCAAATCGAGCCGATCGGTCGACTCTTGTTTCGCCAAACCAATCGACCGCATGGCACGCAACCCGTGTCGGATCGATCGACCGCATGAGAAATCCGATCGATCAGTCCAGCACAAGTTGCATGCCATGCGGTCGACCGATCCGACGAATCTAGAGTTGATCGGTCGGCTCGATTTGGATCGATCGATCAGAATTCTCAGGCAGTCGATCGATCCTAAAAATTTTGTGATTTTTTTAAGATTATAATTTTCTAAACAACTTTTTAAAATTATCGGGCAATCAGTTTAGGGTTTCGGGTTTACGATTTAGGGTTTAGGATTTAGAGTTTAAGGCCGACTCGATCAGAGTAAACAGGTCAGCTCGATTTAATGTTTAGGCACGGCCACATCGTAGATCAACCTATGATTCCAGACTCGACCTGTGGGCTCAGATTGCAGCGCTCGATCGCTTCGCCACGACCTGCGTGCCACATCGTCAATCGACCTGTGGGCTCGAATTGCAGCGCTCAACCGGTGGACTCGGATTGCGACTTCGTATGATATAAGAGCACGAATTGCATAATATAAGAGCACTTGAATTCAAAACCTAATGCACCCGTTGACGTTATATAATAAAATATTTTATTACTTTCATATCCATATATTTTACAAACAAGAAAAACTACAATATATACATCATGTTCCACAAAGTGGTCTTCGCTTCTTTCTTGCAGGTTGCACTCGACGACCTATGGGGGGAGCCTCACTCGAACCCTCGGTATGATGCTCGCCCAAACTCTGAATCGGTCTCTCGTGCAACTCCGTATGATACTCTATCAGACCTTCACTAGGTCCCTCATACTCGGTCGCTGCATACTCAAAATGTGCCGCAGTCTCTACTGTAGACTGAAACTGGGCCATATCGTCATGCATAAAGACGGACGAGGGCATATATGAACTGAAGGATGGAAGATCCGAAATCAAAACGATGATGTACAATATCGTCTAGTACCTCCTCTATGCAATGTAGGTGCTCCTGATGATGACGGATGCATGAAAGGTGAAGGAGTGGACTCTACACTGCCATGATCATGATCGTGGATATCGATGGAGATACGAACGTGCTGTCGGACAGCGTCGAGGCCTGAAGCACAAATATCCTAAATGAGCTGTCCGGATATGGCTAACGAGTCTGGACGAGCCAAATGATGAATTCTCGCCAAACTATCACTCTGACACAAATAACATGCTCAGCACGGAGAAAATATAAATATGTTAGTCATAAAAAATTATAGATAAGATATGAAACCTTACCAGATAGTCAATCATCGCTCCCCACGATAAATGAATCGATGGGTGATGCGATGATACCACTCTATGTAATCATCATAGTAATCCATCATACCGTCGGTCGGTGGACCGTCTACAATATAATCCTATCGACTCTCCCAGAGTGCAACCCAGTGCTGATGAATTCATCTCCAGTCATGATCTGTGCGCCCTCGAAGGTCGATATGATGAAGTCTGAAATCTGTATCACAAACCTCCGGAATAGTCTGACATAGTTCGAACTGGCGCATCACTCTATCTGGATAGTGCCACTCAACAATAAAAAGTATAAGAGTGTCACTCTGCACCGCCATATATCCTATCCACTAAACAGTAATCTAGTAGTGTGGCTAGAACCTCCGAAGTATATGGCTGCCACATGATCTTTTCATCTACAAAATTAAGTGTAAGTAGTATGAACATAGTCATTCTAATAAATTATATAAGTAATGTAAATCATTTATGTTTATACCTGATCAAATCCGAGATGATCAAGATGAAGCCGATAACTCAATAAAATATGAGTGGAAATCTCTGTCACCTCAAAAGCATCTCTCCACCTACATAATAAATTATAATGGTACATATAATATATTAAAAATTAAGTTTGGAGATTATAATGTCACATACAATTACATACCTCATGGCTAAAGAACCAGGTGGTAATGCATCTCCACCTACCAAATCCATAATAGAATCTATAGGAGGCTAAAGTAGTTGACGAGAAGCTATAGATGGAAACCTATCACAAGCCCATACCTAGAGTAAAATCAAAGGTCCAACAATGTCATGTGCATCTATCCTACTTGCCCTACAAAGCTCCCTATACAACCATGCTAAACTCGCACTACCCCAGCTGTAGTGTCCTACTGCCTCAAATCGGCAAGTAATGGCAAAAATATAATATGCATCATGTTATTTGATTTATCTACATACAACACCCCCCCCCCCATCAGCTGCAGAATATATGCTCTAGCATAACGCTATATGGCTATAGCATCTGCATCCAGTGGTAGCTCAAAAAACTACTGTCCCAACCACGCAAGATTCAATCGGCAACCCTTTAGCTTATCATCGAGTGAGACAACACCTAACAAATCAAAGCATACCTGATGTCAATCCTGACGTGTGCTACCTATCACTGGAAGACCGTCAACTGATAAATCCAACTGAATGTTGACGTCCTTCAGTGTGATAGTGCACTCACCAGATGGCAGATGAAATGTATGTGTCTCTGGACGCCTCCGCTCTACGAATGCAGTGATCAAATGCCAATCCAGTGAGATAAAGCCCATCCGGCTAAATCCGTAAAAACCCGCCTGCTGTAACAGTGGAACTATCCGTATATCTAGTGGGGTCGATCGAGTAAAAGCTAGCTCTTATCGTCGACATCGAAGAAATGAATACTCCTGCAAAAGTGAAAAAAAAGTTACTTCAGATCTTAAATTTAAATATATTTAATATAAATACATACCTGTCCATCCCAAATAGTAGAAGATCGATGAGACGCCTGAGCATATAAGACCGTCTGATCTACCGATCCTGGCTCCATGTGCACGAGGCTATAAACACATTGGTAAAAAAAAATTTGTTACTAAATCAAACACACATATTTGGTTCAAGTCGGAACAAAATTACTACCACATTACAATAGATAATAACATAGAATTTTTCTGATAATAATACAAGTTTGAATACAAAAGATCATTGTCTATTTGTCAGACATGTCCGTCTGCTATGTCCAACTTCGCCACAATTTCGGCACCTAGTTTTGTTCCTGATTTCCGTCCAATCCATTTCATTCCTTAATTTAGAAGATCGTGATCTTTCCTTTTGTCACAATCATTCTTTCTGTGGTATAATGGTGATGTCAGTTGTTTGTTACGTCCAATAATCTGCATGCGGAATGGGTTGAAATTTATGGCTGTAACTACGATAATATTTCTCTAGTGTGTAACACCGATCAACATATTACCAAAAATCAATTGACATATGTGCACAAGCAGCCATCACATGAGAACACGGTAAATGATAACACTGCCATTTTTTATACGTATATGTACGTTCAGATAACCGTACTATCTGCAAGCATAGTGGTTCAATAGATCAAATATATAATTTTATTCATAGTAAATAATAACTTAAACATATAGATTCTACGGCAATCTACCATCACCTGAGTATTATTGCCTTTATTATTATACGGCCCATGGAATGCTGTTTGGATTTGAAATACTCCACTTGCTCTATCGAACTTTGTGACATTATGAGATGTTGCTTTAGATTGATTGGCAATCACACAAGTTATAATAAATGGAACAAATCTTTCACCTCTACCTAATGCTTCATCTGCCTGTGCACGTCGACCTTCAAAATATGATACCAGTCAAAAAAATATCAATTGGACCAATGAAGTTACCGGTAGGAAGTGTGTATTTTTAATACATCATTAAAATATTCAGATAAATTAGTAGTCATCATTCCAAATCTTCGACCACTATCATGTGCAGGAGACCATTTCTCTACTGAAATTTCATTCAACCATTGAATAGCTTCCAAATTCACCTTTCAATCTTCACCAAAATTTATTGAACTTTCTAAGTTGTGTCTGCATTCCGATTATTTTCACTAAATCTCTGAGTCTGGAGTCCCAGAATCGAGTATTGAAGTTACTCGCTATGTGACACAAACAATAAACATGATGTGCATCTGGAGGGTGCCAGCCAAGATATTCATTCTGTAAAACCGACAATATATCTGAATGCCGATCTGAAATAAGACATATACCACGATGTGATCCGATACAACATCTAAGACAAGCCAAGAACCAGCCCATGTATCAATAGACTCCTCATCCACTATAGCAAAGGTAAGTGAAAAAATTTGATTGTTTCCATCAACAGCTATTGCAATCATCAGCTTCTCCCGATATTTTCCGTATATAAATGTAGCATTGATACTGATAACCGGTCTACAGTGTTTGAAACCTTCAATTGATGGTGTAAATGCCCAAAAAGCACGATCAAATGCAGCCAATGGAGGATAACTGGTAGAAGTACTGATGAACTTCACCTAAGAGCCGAGATTAAATTTCTGTACAGCACGCAACCATTTTGGCAATAGGTCATAAGATTTATCCCAATCTCCATATATCAATGCCATTGCTTTTTGCTTTGCCTCCCACAACTTTCTATAACTGACCGTATAGTTGAACCTATTTTTGATAATTGCACTGATACCGGCAATAGAAATTATAGGTAATTTTTTATAACATCTCGAATTTCATTGGCAATAAAATTCAAATCAAGACCAGAATGATCCTGAGAAAGCCTGAAATATATGTATGTGGACCGATATACCTTGTGATTTCAAAGTAATCGTATCATTTAATAGCTCGGAGCATCCAATTACATTCTGACTCTCTATTTTTGCATTTTACCACCCAAAGTTTTGGCTCCGACTCGATAACTCTAAATTCATAATGCCCCTCAATATGATACTGTTTTACTGTAGTTTGCAGTTCCATTTTATCTGCAAAATGAAATCCTTTTAACAACTCGGCATCTTTTCCCAGCTGGTGCACCGTGCCTCCAAACCAGAAGACAATGATACATTAGCTGCTGTCCAATCAATTGATCTAAATATTACAGACGGAGCTTCAAATATCCCTAAACTTGGATGCTCTTCCACAGGTCCGCAATCTACAAGAGCAGAAGTACCACCTTCCTGAGGATGGAAGTCCATCTCATCTCCACTCTGTATGTCATCTTCCTCAAATAGCCGATTATCTATGTGCACCATATCATCGATAGATGTATAAACTGATGATTCTCTAATAGTGACACCAACCGTATCAGGATCAATTAGAGGAAATTGATCCTCTGCATGTCTGAAACTTTGAGTCTCTGGTACATGCTCAGTGCCCTGAGCTGTTCGAGATAGACCGATCTGTTGAATGTCCTGAATTGTTCTTATATCTCTATCGGTTACTTCATAATCATTTTGTTCAGTTTTAATAGGTGGCACTTCTAGATACAACTCTGCACTCGATAAACATGGGTGAGAACTAATCATTGAAAAAATTACTTCAATATTCTCATCTTCAGTAATCGGAACAGGTTTATATTTTAACAACATCAGCTGTACAATCTATGAATATCTATATATTATCGTGAGTCTATTTTATTTTGTCTATACGAAAGAGTCTGCATAATTTATTCTCCAACTCCTCAAATCTAATTCCAGATTTAATTCTAACTGCCCTTTTAGGACGACCAATGTATTCAATCCCATTCGGTTCATAAATTGTAGAACCATTTATGTAACATAAGACCGTAATATTTTCTTCCATCACTGCAGACATAACAAATACAATAATTTTAGCATGCTCTACGTAAAGCAAACCACACTGATCAAAATTAACAATTAAATAAATTTTAATAAAATTAACTTAAATTATATTGATATTTTTTCATTTATAGAATTCTACATTCTTTTAAAATATTTCATTATCAATTTTATTTTCTTCACTTACCAAATTTTACATAATTTAAATTATTTATAATAATTTTATTTTTTACTAATGACAATTCAAATATTTATAACATTATAAAATTTTACATTCTTACAAAATTTTATATTTATTTTCTAATTCTTCACTAACAATTCAGATAGTTATAATATTTTAAAATTTTTATTTTTAAATTAATTTATAATTATTAATTTATTTTTTTCACTTATAACAACTTAAAAATTTATAATATTATAAATTTTAGATACTCAAAAAATTTAATAATTATTAATTTTTTTACTTTCAATAATTATAAAATTATTAAATTAATTTATTTCTTC
>KE504758.1:1079233-1095232 GCA_000441515.1 Elaeis oleifera | reverse complement strand
ATATAAATTAACATACTTAACAAATTTATAATTATTAATTTCATTTTTCACTTATACTAACTAAAATATTATATAATTAACTAATTAATTTCTAACTAAATATTTAATACTTATTAATTTATTTTAACTTACAAATTTCAAAAATAACAATATCATCTAATTTCACAAAATCCTAAAATTATAAAAATCATAATATTAATAATTATTTATAAAATTAAATAATTAAAAAGATATACATTCGTTGATGCAACCGAAGGGAAGGAGAGGAGCGGCAGACGGGTGCCGGTGGGGAGAACCGGGGAGGAGGGCGGCGGCCGGGACCAAAGAGGAGGCGGTGCGCGGGGAGAGCCGTGGAGGAAGGTGGCGGCCCGAGGGGGCTTGAAGGGAGGTGGCCGGCATGGAGGTCGAGGTGGCTGCGGGGTTTCGGGGGTGGTGGGCCGTGGAGGGGCGGCAGGGAGGGGAAGACCTCGAGGAGGGGAGGAGAGCACCGTGGAGGGGAGTCCACCGGGGAGGACTGTCGGAGGAGAGGGGAGCACGACAGGGGTCCACCGGAGAGGACTGTCGAGGGGAGGAAGCAGAAAAAAACAAAAAAATTTGGTTGGAGGTGGGATAAGGCTGCCGGCCGGAATCGTGACCTCTGCTCACAATTTAGAATTAAAAAAAAATTAACCACGTGAGCCTTCTGCATGTGGGCCGCATGGCTATGGACTGAATTCGTGAGTTCAACCCACAAATTCGGTCTGAATTTTTTTAAAAAAATTAGTTTAAAAAAAATCATGGATTCGACCCATGATTTTAGTTTTTCCACCAGCTGAGCCTAATATTCGTGGGCTCAACCCACGAATTGGCCACGTGGGCCTCAAATTCGTGGGTTGAACCCACGATTTTTGCTAACCTCGATCCATCTACCGTATTTTCGAAATACTTTTCAAACGAAGGTACTTTAAAAATTTTTATTAAATAATATTATTTAAAAAAAATCTTAGGAAAGGGTTCAAAAAAAGCGAGGCCCTGCGGGCCTGGCTGCAGGGTGAGTTATGGCGGTTCAACCTGCGCGCCCCTGGTGTGCCTATAAACGGATCACGAACCGCAGTAGGAAGGCGTTGGGGTGGTTGGATTTCTATATTTCGGTAGCACCGCATATAATATTACTCAAACATAATATTTCTGGTTGTATTTACTCCAGAACTTGGCAATATAGAGAACCTAGACCTCTCGCCTTCGTGACATGATCAACACCTTGACTATACATACGGCAAACATCTTCTTCATCTCCCACCGAGTTTTCATCAAAGCAAACACCTTCTTCATCTCCCACCGAGTTTTCATCAAACACAATCTCCTTCCATCATGGCTAATTCCCCTCCTACCAACCTGTACCTAAAGATAGAATATTGAGAATCCTGCTAGAGTGGCATGTCCCTCTTCTTCAGTTTGACAACATCTCCAACATTCTGGATCCGAGTTCCATGCTTTTGGTTTAACCCAGAAGTTAGCAAGACAAGCTACTTAACACTTGGGATTTTATTTTACGCACTGGTTGCTTACAATAAGCAATATGTATCATGCCCTCCTCCACTAACAAGTTATTAGTCAGCACCAACTCACTTGCAAACATTCCTTACGGAACTCGCAGCCCTTCTGCACAAGCATCACCATCATCCTCATTGCCAATGCCATACGTTTCGAGATCGGCCTCTTCAACTTCATCCTGGCATTGGAAAAATGCTATCCATTAGATGAATATTAGCAAAAATCCATGTATTGCATGCAAATTAGTTCTGGCAAAGAACCCATATAATGAGCTGTTGTGTGCTGCTACAAATTTGCTAATCCATGATCAATTGACAGATCATTTATCCAATTAAACATGATACAAAACCCACATATCTGGAAATTATATAATCAGTCTAGTAGAATTTCAAGAATGAAGAAAATCACTAGTTTTAGCACTTGTTCTAGCTTACAACTGTAAAGTTTTCGATGACTTTACAACCAGCCTATAACTTCAGTCATCTACCATAGATTGGCAATCAGACAAAACCTGCTTATCAATTGGCCACCAAATTGGAAACGCTGAAAATCAGACACACATGTGACTTGACAAAATATTATAGCTATATAGTATCAAAACTCATATGATTGGGCACATATGCAGCAAGTTGCAACCAAGACTGAAGTTTGTAGTTGGGAAGAGGTCATTAGCAATAGGCAAAACCCAGCGCTTAAATGCTCAAAACTTCATTGACAAGCATTGCATCCTCACCTCCACATCATTATCAGAAATAAGCATCAGTAAGCTGCAAATCCAATTCTTTATTGCCTGATTCCTTATGAGCCCTTATTTGATCCCACAGGAACAACGTGGAAACAATCAGCTCTAAGGAAGATTAACATTCTCAAGCATCTACTGAAGTTCCAAGCTATAGTAATTAAACCAAAAAAAAAGAATAAAATGAATGTGCCAAATCATACTAGTTGAGATTTTAGCATCTGAATTCTGTCCTAAAGATTTGAAATATGATGGTTCCATGCCTAAGATTTCCATATTAGTGAAAAGAGAGAAATCATCACAAAGAACTATACCATTACTGAAACAGAGCCATAAATGAACTCCCCCTTCCTAATATCGACTTGCAAATTGCCAAGGGCTTGACATATCATTTATACAATGCCATACCAGCCAACATATATATTTGCTTACCTCACCAATGTTTCAAACATTTTGTAGAATCCTGGGCCTCAAAATATTGGGTTGTAAAATGTCCTTCGAAGCACAATGACTACATTGTTGTGGAACATTTAATAAAGTTGATTCTTCAACAGAAACAGAAAAACCTGTTTAAAAGGTTACCCTTCTTCTCAAAATCCTTCCACCACAATTCTATATGAGAAACAAGTCAAACTGTCAAACGGATATGCAGAATGAAACTTATCTGACAGTGTTAATTGAAGTTTTTAACCAGTAAATATGATTTATGTTTATAATTTTTAGTTTCAATTAATAAGTATGCCTATTCTTGTCCTAAACTAATTAATCAGGCCAAAAAAATACATTCCTTAGAAATTCATGTAAATTTAAGTAATCTTAAATTGATATCCACTTTATTTATATCTAAGATTCTATATTTTTTATCTTTTTCCTCTCTCATGAGCTAAAATAGTTAATTTAATCTATTATGTCCTATAATTTATTATCACTAACACATATACTCTGCATAACATGGATGAAAGATTTCATTATGAAAGAATGTTATTTAAATGCTCCAGTTCTGCAACATAAAAAATAAATCAAGAAAAACTTCTTCTGCAGTCTTAAATATTCCGTGCTTTTTCAACCCATCTTTCAATTGATCTGGCTCATGTATTTGTCATATTCAGTACCACTTGATGATAAAGCATATCGACATTAGATATAATACATAGCAATATGTTGTGGCCATTTTGGATCTGGCAAACCTTGCATGATACTTAGGTCATGCTTCTCATTTTTCCATTGCATGCATTCTTAATGCTGGGATTCGTGGATGCCTTGTAATTCTCAACTAACAATAGATGCAATAGATTAGATCTTCCACTAGTTCTAACAAGAAAGAGAAGCTTCATGCCCTATCTTGGTGCAACTTCAGCTTAACGCCTTAAAAATTTTGCAACATATTGTGCTAATGCATCCAAGCACTTGGCACAGTACAACAGAACTTGGTGCGGTCAATTTAAATTTATATTTCTGGTACCAATAACAATACTTGAAACCTAGCCTGTCATTCCCTTACACATGCCATTAATGGAAATCTACAGTCTCAATGTAGTTCCACAACCCACCCCACATCAATAAGATGATGAGTTTTGCCAACAACAAAATCTTTTATCTGAACAGAATGATCAAATATGATGCAACTTACCCAGGGTGTAAATCGCATTCCTTAAGAAAATTTATTTATGTTTGGATTTGATTTGCATACTTAGATAGCTTGGACATAGGATTCATACGAATAACTTAGCCAAATAGAAGATATTATACATAAAAGTCTATTATACTAATCAATATGTTGCAATTACATAGATTTCTCACCATGGTGTCCACTTCCATCACATCTCTTGGCACTATTCTGTCCTTTTTCCATACTCCACACCATAATGCTGTTCAAACCAGCTTCATGTAATAGGATTCGCATACATTGACTTCTCAATTTGCTTACCCACTATAAAAGTTTACCTGCAAAATTAGTTAGAAAATTATAGTCGTTCAAACAGGGTTTTAAATATCAATACTGAATCTTTACCTTTTCCTCAAAATGAGATAGTATTGGTATGGTACCTATATTGATGATACATACCAAACTAAAAGATTCTAAAAAATTGAAAACCCCTTGGTACCGATTAGTGCGGCTGGTCGGTACGCATCAGTATGCACCGATAGACCAGTTTGGCTAGTACATACTGGTACAGCCGTTTCAACATCCTGGGACCCATACTAGTGCCAATTTCATGCTGGAAAGGTATGGTATCAGCCGTACTCTCCCATGTCGGCGATTTTTTAAAACATGCCTTGGAAATGCTATTGAATTGTAATGTTTGTCCTAAGACCACGAGTAATATAACTTGTGCATCTATTTAGAGAATAGTGATATGATGGGTAACTAATTACCTTTTCACATTGTAGATTCGCCAAAACTACATAGTCCATAACATATTGCTTCATGTTTGCCTTAAGCATCTGAGAAATAAGGCAAGAAGGCACAATCTTGGTAAAGTGCCATACCACCATAGCACTATTTGTAGGCTTAGAAACAACAAAAAATGAACTAATCCTTGCTGCCCCTCTTATCTTGGTTTATTTTCCAAAAGACTTTATACTGCAAAAGCAGCTTTTTCACAGGAAAGTGTTCTTTACCTTTGCATCAGAACAATGATCTTTGTTATCTCAATAGAAGTGTTGTTAGCCTGGTGTCAAGAACTAACAGCTCTGTGTTCCATTCCCAGTAAATGCATGCTCTCTTCAAGCAATGACCGCAAAATCCATGAGGCCTTAGAAGATGTTCCGTTATGTAAGTGTTGATCTAACAATCTTGTGTATCTAAGAGCTATTTCGAGTTCATTCTGCTGAAAATGGCAAGAAGAATGCTCTTCCACTCTGCTGACTTTCCTTCTGCACAAATTCCATGGAGAAGGAAAGAAATGTGATGGAATCTGGCAAACAGCCTTTTGCAAACATCTTGTCTCTCAACTCCAATGCCTTTGCAACCATTTGATGTTTGCAAAGACAAAAATTATAACATTATATGCTGCACTCCTGCGATCCCATCCATCAGATATCATATTTACAAAGATGTCTAAGAATGCATTCTTGCTGTCCTCTTGAAGATCAGTGGTACAAGTGGAATCAAGACATGGAGTGCTATTAATAAGACCATTAATTAAATAATGGAAGGTAACATCATTAGGAGGGCATTTATTAGATAACATTTCTTCAAAGAATGCAACAGCTCTGGTTGTTTGTTTGCTTTTACAAAAGCTGCCAATCAAAATGCTATATGTGACAACATTAGGAATAAGACCATGAGATTGCATATTCTTAAAGAGAACTTCTGCAGTATCAATATCACCTTTTCGACAATACCCATTGATTAAAGCAGAATATGTGACTACATTTGGTTTGCATCTCCGCTTCATCATGTCACCAAATACCCTTAAAGCCCCATGCAAGTCGCTTTGTTTCACATAGCCATCTATAACTGTGGTATATGTAAATTCATCTGGCAATATCCATCCCTCCTCATGCTATTGATGCATAAAATTGCATCATTCATCATTCCAAATTCACAATACCCTTTGATCATAGCATTGTAGCCAACAACCCCATGTCTAATGCCCTTCCGTCCCATGAACTCAAACACCTTCTTTGCCTCACTCAAATCCTCATTTCTGATGAAGCCATCAATCAATGTAGCATAAACAAACTCATCTGGGAGGATATTTTGATCAAGCATCTCAGCAAGCAGCTTTTTAGCAGAGGAAAGCATCCCTTTCTTGCAAAGTCCACTTATTAGAATATTGTAAATTCCAGCATCTAGGGTTACTCCCTTCTCTATCATCTTCTCTTGAATTGCTAATGCATCATGTACCTCCTGCATGAGAACAAGTCCATGAATTAGAGCTGCATAAGTTACCAAGTCAGGCTTATGTCCTTTCTCCATCATCTCAACAACAAATTCGACGCCATAGCAACCTCCCATTTTGGCAATACCCATGAATGATAGGAGTATAACTAAATTTATTCGGATCCAATCTCCTCTTAATGGCCTCCCTCAGAAGAAGCTCAGCCTCTCCAACATTTCCATCCTGACAAAGACTGGAAATTAAAATGTTATATGTTACGATATCCAGTTCACACCCACTTCCAATCATCTGCCTTAGAACTGCTTTAGCCTTAACAACCGAGCCATGCTTACACCAAGCATCAATCACATTATTGTAAATTTGCACATTCGGCCACAATCCCCGTTCTTTCATCTCTGAAATCAATCTATTTATCTCTACAAATCCCTTCTTGCAGAACCCATTAATAACAATACCATAAGACACCAATGTCGGCAGGAATCCCTTCAATTTCATCTCCCTAAAATGCTCTAAGCCCCTCTTCATGTCGCCATTCCTGCAATACCCATCAAGAAGAGTGTTATAAAAGACGACATTCGGGATGCACCCAGCTCCCCATCTATCTTCAATCAAGTTCTTGGCTTCATCCATCCTCCCTTCAATACACAAACCCCTGACCATTATACCAGTGCTGTAGTTATCGGCCCACCATCTCGCCTAAGCATTTCATCATACATCTGACGGGCCAGATCACAATGACGCCGTTCTACAAGCAACTTGAGCAAACAATTGCAGTCAGACACGTCAGGAAAAGAACCAAGCTGATCTCTCATAGTTCTGTAGGCATCCAAAGCCTCCTCTTCAAGTCCAGAATCAGAATAGGCGGCGATGAGAGCGCCGAAGGCCTGCCGATTGGGGTTCGCTCCTCGCTCCTCATCGTCTGGAGCACGAGCTCTATCTCCGGAAACCGACGGGCTTTGGCCAGGAGCCAGAGGAGCGCCGAGTAGGAGAGGGAGTCCGGCGGGTCCGCCCACGGCGGGCGGCGTCGGCGGGCCCAGTCGAAGAAGGCGAGGGCGGAGTCGGGTCGGGAGGCGCGCGAGGACGGGCGCAATCGCTTCTTCATCTTCTTCGGGAGAGAAGGCATCGTCGAGTGCTCGCTCCCAGTGGGGATTCGTGTCGCGGGAGCGGAGGATTTGGGCGATCGAGTCGGCGAGGCGGCGGAGGCGGGATTTGAAGGGGTTTTGGCGGGGTTTTTGATTGGAGGAAGAAAGAGTTTGGACATATGAACGCTGAGGAGTGAAACAAGTTTCCGGGCACGGGAGAGTGAACGAATGAGAGAAGACTAGCAGCCGAGAGAAGGGAAGTCTACTTGCACTACCGAGAATTTCATATTTCTCAAGTTTGATGCATATGTTTGTGTCTTTTACTTCAAATCGTCTGATACCGAGTAACGTATTCAGTTATTGCTTGTTTTCATTGTTTTTCTTCTTATGGTTGAACGTGATTTGGATTAATGAAAGAATTGCTCTGATTCTTTTTCACATCTTAATGAAAAGAATTATCAATCTATTGAGTGAAAACAAATATGAAACAGAGCGATAGAATAAGCCAAATCATAGATAAGAATTAGAATTTCTTTTTTTTTAAAAAAAAAAAAGGCGAAGTAAATGTGCTGACTTTATTCTGATTTGAATTTGAATTAGTATGTCTTTAGTATTCATCTCAGTCTCACATGAATTTATGAGACATCCAAAATGAAACCTTCTGTCTCTTCCCATCATACATAAGATAGTTATGTCTGGCAAAAACTCTTGGTCTTGTAGTTTTTGGTGTTTTTCCTCATATGAATCACTCAACTAAGTAACTTTCTAAGATGGTTATGTCCACCAAAACATTGTCTCAAATGATATTGTGCACGGAATAAGCGGACAGCCATCACCCACGTTAGCTAGGGGAACCCTTTTTCCTCAGAGAGGATATTCATTTTTCAGTGAAGAAAGCTTAACATACACAGAGATGTACCATGGAAGAGGTAGATAACAAAGTTGCAAGCTCTCTAAATGATATAAATATATATATATATATATATATAAACTTTTACTATTAAATAAAATTTTATGATAACGAAAAATGCTTTTGGTGACACAACTCTCACATGCATTGAAGGTCCGATATGGTCTAGCTCGCAAGGATTATAAATACATTCTGAAAAATTAATTAAAAATATTATTAAATTTTTAATCTTATATAAATATCTAAGATTTAGTATTTTATAATTAATATAGGACTAAATATATATCAGCACAAGTTTCTTATTTAAGTCCTAGTATTCTCACTAAGTTTAAAGTCCAGAATCAATTTTATATAAATTCACACTACAATATCTTATAGCTCACATGGCTCGTAGATTGAGTCTGCTTTGATACTATTTGTAACAATCCAAGTTCCTATCCTAAAAATTAGTCAAATATATTATTTGGATATTTAATTGCCGATCCCTCGATTGACCCAACTCTAACGAAAACTTCTTGTTGATCAAAACTGTAACTCTCGGTCCTTATTTAGCGTAACCCATTGGTTTGATGTGACTTAGCTTTAAAAATACCCAACTTACCCATTGCCTTCATCTTTTTCTTCTTTGTTCGTTTCTTTTTTCCATTCTTTTTCATGAGGTATTGGCCATAGCAGCGGCCGCTCTCCCTTACAGTGCGCTGCTTCCAAACCCCAACCCATGCTCCGACGGCCACCGACACGAGCTGGCGGTGAGGGGCTGGTGATTCCGATCTGGATCCCAAACAATTTAAAAAAAAATTAAGAAGAAGAGGGATGGAGGTTATCCCTCTTCTCTTCTTCCGTCTGTGTGATCGATCAGTTGCTGGCATGAAAGAGGGAGTTCCGACGGCGATCGGGATCAGCCGTGAAGGACTGGTGATTTGTATTCGGATTTAAAGATCCAATGAAAAAAAGTAGGAGGACGATAGTTCCACCGCCGTGGCCTCCTCCTCTACCCATGCCATTACCACATGTGGCCATTCAACCGACGGTGCCATCTGCGCATACAGCGGCTACCCCTACGGATGGTGGTACCAGACGCCGACCTAACCCTTGTTTCAAACAAAAAAAAAGAGAAACCATCAGATCTCGGTTTGTCAGTGATTCCCCTCTCTTGATCGCCACCGAACTGGTGCCTTCTGGTCGAAAGATACATTGGACCATCGATTGGAGACCCAACGAGGTTTTTGGGCGGAAGGGGCACCGGTGTTGGGCCCCTATTCTACGCCACCTAATCGTGAGGAAGGAGGAGAAACCCCTTAACAGGTTTCGGATTTCGGGTTTCAACCGAAATTCAAACCTGATTTGCTAAATGAAGTTTTTATGAGAATTTATAGTTTAGCCCCTGTTAAATATAAATTTGATTTCTATCCAATAGAAAAAAAAATGAACTCTACACACAGTTAAATTGATATGGTATACAGTTAAATGAACTCTGGATACAATTAAACTAATATGGTACACAATTAAATGAACTCTACATATAGTTAAATTAATATGATATATAGTTAATTTAATATGGTATACATTTAACTAAATATGGTACACAGTTAAATTAATATGATATACAGTTAAACTAATCCTTCACATAGTTAAATTAATATCATACACAGTTAATTTAACAGGATACACAGTTAACTAAATATGATACTCAGTTAAATTAATATCATACATAATTAATTTAATACTACATATAGTTAAATAAATTCTACACATAATTAAATTAATACTGTATACAGTTAAATTAATATAGTACATAGTTAATTTAATATGGTACGCAGTTAAGTAAATATGGTACACAGTTAAATAAACTCTACACATAGTTAAATTAATACTGCACACAATTAAATTAACATGATATATAGTTAATTTAATATGATACACAGTTAAATGAACTCTGCATATAATTAAATTAATACTATACACGATTGAATTAATATGATACACAGTTAATTTGACATAGTACGCAATTAACTAAATATGATACGCTATTAAATTAACCCTACACATAGTTAAATTGATATCATATACAGTTAATTTAATATTATATATAATTAAATAAATTTTGTATATAGTTAAATTAATACTGTACACAGTTAAATTAACATGGTACATAATTAATTGAACATAATATATAATTAACTAAATATGTTACATAGTTAAATAAACTCTGCACACAGTTAAATTAATACTACATACAGTTAAATTAACATGGTATACAGTTAATTTAACATGATATATAGTTAATTTAATATGATATGCAGTTAACTAAACATGATAGACAGTTAAATTAATCATGCACACAGTTAAATTAACATCGTATATAGTTAATTTAAAAAAATTAAAAATTAAGAAGAAGATCCCAAACAATTAAAAATTAAGCTGACGGGAAGAGCCGGTGGTTCCGATCTAGATCCCAAACAACTTTTTAAAAAAATTAAGAAAAAGAGGGACGGAGGCCGTCCCCTCTTCTCTTCTTCCGTCCGTGTGATCAATCAGTTGCCGGTGTGAAAGAGGGAGTTCCGACGGCGACCGGGATCAGCCATTGGTGAAAGACCGATGATTTGCGTCCGGATCTAAGGATCCAAAGAACAAAAAAAAGTAGAAGGACGATGGTTCTCGCCACCATGGCCTCCTCCTCCACCTATGTCATTACCGCATGTGGCCATCCAACCGACAGCACCACCTGAGCATGCGGCGGCTATCCCGACGGATGGTGGTGCCGGACGTCGGCCGTAACCCCTTCATTTTCAAACAAAAAAAAAGGAAACCTCCGAATCTCAGTTTGCCGATGGCTTCTCTCTCTTGATCACCGACAAATTGGGTCTTTTGGCCGGAAGATGCGTCAGGCCGTCGATTGGAGATGCCGGCGATCGTCGGCGGGGTTTTGGGTGAAAGGGCATCGGTGTTGGCTCCCTATTTTGTTCTGTTGTAATTTTGAAAAGAACAAAATATCACAGAGAAAACCTAGAGTTAAATACTTGAAGTTATGGATCAAAAGTTAAAAAAATCAACAGAGTTTAATCATTAGACAGAGGTCAATATATGGATTGGGAATCAATTTCTCCTGTATTATTTGGATTCTTTGATTCTATATAAACATCCAAAACTATTGAATGTACAACCAATGGGGAATTAGGCAGACACCCACATAGGTCCTCACACCATGTTTTTAATTTACCCAAAGAAATTTTTGTAATGCGGGCACAATACCTATACTTCCCTTCGCACGCATCATGTCTGATGCTGGTAAGAGTTGGTGCCACAGATTTCATATTCAATAAGATTTTACTTGGAAAAGAAAAAGAAAGATCTGTATCTGTTTGTGAAGTACTGTAACAACTACCAGAAATATGGACCATTCATCACCCTTTCTTGGAGGAATGGCTTAACATATTTCTTGAAGATGGTTTGTGTCTCCCCACGTTTTAAGATCCAATCTCCACCACTACCAGAAATACAGTAAACATTCACGAAAGTGTTCTGTATCTTCCTATTGATTGACCTTGTTGGGCAGCAAGCTTGTACAGTTCTCTCAGGACACCACCATGGACTCCAACCACTCTCTCTCCTGCAAAGCATAGAAACATATTAAAAGATGGTCAATATCTCATTATTTCTCGGAATGAAACACTTCATGCAACAAAATATTACACTGAGAAATCAGATACATGTATAATAAGCATGGGATAGTTCAATTAAAATTGTTAACAGAAGTATAGCAACTCCCGTTAGTAGACCTTCAGACGGAACAAAAAAAAAAACACTCCTGTTAGGAGACAAAGTTGTTCTAAATATCGGTATGACAGAGAGCCTAAGTCTAAGCAGGCAAATTGTTGGGTGTAATTGGAAATGCAATTACAGCAACATATTGATAGGATTTACTGAGGCAGCATGACAAAAGCAAACTACAAATAGACTACTACAATTCGCACAAGTTGAAGAACTTAACAAGCATCTTGATGTTTCTCTTCTGCAAAACTTAACACGGCCAAGCAGTTGCAGGTGGTACAGCATGAATCAGACTTGGGCAACACCTAGCAAGCCTGCATTGGTGGGGTTGAGTTCAACTAGAAGTGGGTCTATATTGGTGTTAAATTCTATGGGTAAAAACCACACTTCTGATCTGTTTTAGTCTAGTCAATTCTGATCAATTTTAGTCTACTTTTAGTGTTAAATAAACTTAATGTAAATCCAGATTTTGGGAGTTATCACAGAAAGTCCACAAAAATTGAAAACTTAAAATCCATAGATTGAATCACACGTTTTCGACTTCCAAAAGACGTAAGTGCATTCATTATGGAAAGCATATTAAGAAATCCATCGAATGCTTTGATGCAAGAATAACATGAAATAGAGACTTTCTTGGAAAGCATATTAAGAAATCCATCGAATGCTTTGATGCAAGAATAACATGAAATAGAGACTTTCTTGGAAGAAGGAGAAACTACTCAGTAGTTTCTTCTCTAACTAATCCCTCTATTTTTTAAAATTAGGTGATCTTGATCGGCCCAGCGCATCATGAATGGCCCAACCAGATCCAAAAACCAATATTTAGAATAAGTGAGAGTCCAAATTTGGTGCTTTAGGCGCCGTAGCTAAGTTCAAAGTCAACTTGAGGTCTACCAATCCCCCTGCGACAGTTGTGAAGATGAGCTCAAGATAACTAAGCTAGTCATTTTCTGTGTCCAAGTATAAATGCTCCAAGCAACTATGCATCAAAAGACAGAGTTGTAGCTTCTTCGACATGCCAGCCCCTAACTATTTGAGGTTATTATGTAATTATTCCAAAAGCGCATTTTTGTGTTTATGGCCATATGACTTTCTTTGAACACACACATACAGGGAGAGGTGCAGTTTAATTACTTGAAAATAACTAGTTAGGCCAAGGTTTAGTGGTTATGGTTATTGTCTGTCATCTGTTCTCTTTTTCTTCTCTCTCTTTTCCCATTTTCTTACAAAAGATTGGGGAGCCCCTATTGCAGTTCTGGGCCTAAGCACTAATACGAACATAACCATATTTGCTCCGAGTATTTCCAATTTGAATTTATTGGCAATGCTCTCTAAATATACACTTCGATACCTTCCATTCATTTCCATAAATTTATTTGACATTTTTATGAAAGAAAGTTTATTTCGACATTGCAGCTGACAATTTCATCTTTCCTATGAACTTTTTATTATTATCTCGAAAAAAAAAAAAACTTTCTTTAAGGAAATGTCCATAAGACTTTATGATCCACATGTTACACTTACTGGTAATGTATCTTCCTCCCATCCACCATCCATAATGGCAACTATGATCAGTAGTGTGGTAGTGTGGAAGACCCTTCTGTCCCACAAATATAATCTTAGCAAGACAAAAGCATAGAGTATCATCATAACTTGAGGTGTTTCTTATTTGCACCTCCATGGATAGAAGAGGCAAGCCGCAAAGCAATCGAAAGTTGGACACAACCATGGCCAAAGATTCAAAAGAAGGGAGCAGTGGGACAACAAGGAGGACAACCTTTAAAGATGGAGGAAGCATCACATGGTTTTGGGACCACTGCGGAGTCGCATCTGCGATCTGATAGCAGTTTCCATTAACCTTCATCACTACGCAAGTTTGCTCCCTCTCCTCAGTTGGTGGCCCCCTATAAGAGCCACTCATGAAACAAAATCTTGTCAAGTCTTTCTCATCTGGAGCCTTCTTCATGTGGTGTTTCCAACTTTAAGAACTCACACTAGGCAAAGTAGTGCAGGAAGGAGAAACAAACCTATCAATAGAAAGTCTTCAGCCTTAGATGAGATTTCTTTGTCCACTACACTCTTTTTGCTCAAGAAAATCCATTTATGATTTTAAGCCCAATGAATTTGACCATGAGAATGTCAAAACAGAATAATTAATGACCATGCAAGTGAAAGTAGGTAAAACCATGTTAATCAGATACATCTTGTAATGTGAGAGAAAGCTTAATGCATGAACTAACAATTACAAGTCCAGTCATATACCAAACATATAAATCAGATGCACTGGTGATTGATAGCAAACAGACCTAAAAGGGAGACCCATTAATAAGATGTGTCCCTCAATGTGAATGCAAGGCAAAGTGATCTGAGATACCGAGTCGTACCCACTCATAGGATCATGCTTAACAGCTCACTTTCTTGTTCCATTGTCGTCCAATGGAGAACTTATGGAACAATATTTAACTTCGTGTTTCCTCGTTGTCCACTAGAACAATTGAACGACAATATCTATGGAGATTTTTTCGCAGCAATTAATCTTGAAGTGCTAGCTACTTGCATTATTAACAGACAGTATAATAATGACAGTAGATGATGGCTACTTTTATTTTCTAATTAATTAGTAGGCCTAATCACAATCTACCATAACCAACTAGTCTCTATCGCATCAATTTGGCTTGTCCTGATAGATCATTTTCTATCATGTCTCCAAATGACATTAGGATTCAATTCATATTGTGGCATCTTCACTTCGCAGTGAACCAATAGTATGATCCAAGTACATTAATAATTTAGGTGAGAAACACTAATTGCCAGAGGCTAAGTTAATTATGGTGCATCCTCTTTGACATCTTCTCCCAACGAATTAGTTGCCATATATAAGTATCAGGTTATAGCTTCCTGAATGCAGCATCTCTGTACTTGAAATTATTCATTCCAAATTTCCAGCCATTGCCAAATTAATTAACCTGATTTAGGTGATATAGCAAATAGTTGCATACATACATATATGAGCATAACATACACAATGGCATTAGTCATTCTCTTCCAACAATAGTGGAGTGCTAATGGTCTTCGTTTAAAAAGAGGCTAGATTCCTCCTCTTCTTCTTCTTCTTCTTCTTCTTCTTTCAGAAATACATTCTGCATGATCCACACCAAATACATTTTGAGACCTCTTGAAGAGTCTATAGGATGTCATGAGTTTTTGGAGCTGTCTTGCTACGGTCAGTTGTTTTGCTCTGCTCAAAGGTGCTCTTAGCACCTCAAAGGAACCAGCTCAGATCACAATCTTTTGCAATTTCAATTATGGGAGAGAATTCTTAAGATCTAACACAGCCGTTATACCGATATTTTCCTTGTATAATTCTTAGACCCTAGGTTTAAATAGCAGCTGTTATGATGTTACAGCTTACAACAGCCATTTTAATGATTGGGGACCTCCTCTGTGTCTTTATGCAATGTCAATTTAATTAAAAGTACTTCCTGGCCAGCTGATATGGGGTAGAAATAATGAACACTTGGGAATATTGAAGAGATATTTCAGAGGAGTCAATGGCTTTTGCAACGAGGAACCCTTTATCAAGGGTTATGTGCTGGAGGAAATAATACTTGAGAATTGTATTAGCCTAGCTGGCGAGATCTAAGAAAAAAAAATGGAGATACATAATAGCCATTATATAGCTGATATGGGGTAGAAATAATGAACACTTGAGAATATTGAAGAGATATTTCAGAGGAGTCAATGGCTTTTGCAATGAGGAACCCTTTATCAAGGGTTATGCACTGGAGGAAATAATACTTGAGGATTGTATTAGCCTAGCTGGCGCGATCTAAGAAAAAAAATAAAGATACATAATAGCCATTATATATATATATATATATAATAATACTTCGTGAAGGAGTATTAGAGTGTTGCCAGCTCAACTTCTCAAATGAATTTTGTTGTACCACCTGAAAAGAACATCTCTTTACATTAAATTATATTATTAATGTATGATATTATTATATTCTTACAACTATAATCTATTTATATAAGTAGTTGAGAATATGAAGTAATTCTAAGAATTTGAATGAATATTATTTATTAATTAGATATATTTTTTTCAATCTAATCAGA
>KE504758.1:1063829-1079213 GCA_000441515.1 Elaeis oleifera | reverse complement strand
CTATAATCTATTTATATAAGTAGTTGAGAATATGAAGTAATTCTAAGAATTTGAATGAATATTATTTATTAATTAGATATATTTTTTTCAATCTAATCAGATCTAGAAGAAAATTATTTTCGTACATCCGGCTCCGCACAACGTGTGGATCTTCGACTAGTTATATTATAGCTTATTAAGTATTAAATACCATTATCTGCAATTGCATTGTTTCTCTACATAATGTAATTATGATTTTCAAAATTCAATTATTTATACTAAGTTTCTCTGAAAAAGAGTTTCTACCGTGAGGAAAACATAATAATACTAATAACAAAAGTGATTTGGAAAATGGTGTCATCTGTATAATGCTATCAGAAGTTCATAACAGCTTATATATCTATTACTTTAATATTAAATTAAAATCACACTTTTGAGGAGAATAACAGTCATTATAATCGTCGTAATGGTGGCTTCAGTGGGCCATAACAGAATAACACTATTATCAAAACTTTGCTTGGATCAGTGGTAGTACATGGAGGACTGTAGATGTACAACAGCATTCCTGTCCACCATTAAAGCAAATTACTATGATGGCAAAAAGTTGCAAGCTAAATTATAACTTTCATGTGATTTCAAACCTGGATAAGATTTATCATCAATAGTAGAAATTAAGTACAACTTCATACTTTTCTTGCTCCATTTCTTCTAAAAATTTACTGGTGCCTCATCAACACAACACTGCACATGACCCACTGTGCTTTATCTAAATCACAAGACGAGAATGACCTGGGACAAAAGCTATATATTTACCCCAAGAAATGGAAATAGATTTCTGAGAAAAGATGGCCTCAATTATTAGTTTGGCCTATGGATGGAAGGAAAGGCACAAACCCATTATGGCAACACCCATGTAATGATCAGAGAGGCACATGCCAAACTAGCAAAGAGCAAAGGGTCCCCTTCCTTCCCTATTGTTTTCCAAAGTGGTCCGGCCTCCCACACCTTATCCTATCCTCCCAATATTTCCATCACTAACCTTGGTTAGATCAAACCCAACTAGGGAAGTGCCCCTCCCCACACTGAAAAGAGGTAAAAGATTCCCAAGCCACACACCCAATGCAACCACCTTCCAACCTCCTCCTCCTCTCCCACCCTATATAATTTGAACCAAAGGCCCTCCCTTCATTTGAGAAACACTAGAATCAAATTAACTCCCACCTTTCCCTCTGTCACCCTCCCAACCACCACCTTTCCAACCCAAGCCTTAAGACCAAGACCATACTCTCCATCAATGCCTTCAGTAATGGAGACACCAGGATTGGTGTCATTGCTCCGGCACACGACCGAAGACCGCCGAACGAAGATGGGCGGTGGCGGCGGCGGTGGTGGCGGTATCTTTCGGATGTTCAAGCTGCTCCCATGCTCACCTCCGGCTGCAAGATGGTTGCTCTCTTAGGCAGGCCAAGCAAAGGATTACTCTCGGACAAAGCCACCACCATTACGTTATTTGGATACAGGAGAGGAAGGGTGAGCTTGGCCATCCAAGAAGACCCCAGGTCTCCACCCGTCTTTCTTATAGAACTCCCCATGCTCACGAGCTCTCTTCACAAAGAAATGGCATCTGGATTGGTGAAGATTGCGCTGGAGAGCGAGACGAGGACTCACAAGAAGAAGCTCATTGAGGAGTACGTCTGGGCCGTTACTGCAATGGCCGGAAGTCGGGTTACTCGATAAGGAGGAAGCAGAGCTCCGACGACGAGCGGCACGTCATGCAGCTTCTAAGGGGTGTCTCCATGGGTGCGGGGGTCTTGCCGTGTGAGAAGGAGACGGCGGAGGGGAGCTGACCTACATGAGAGCACGGTTCGAGAGGGTGGTGGGATCGAAGGACTCCGAGGCGCTGTACATGATCAACCCGACGGCACCGGCGGGCCGGAGTTGTGCATCTTCCTTGTGAGGTTAAGTGATCGGATTACTTGAGCTTGCTCTGCTTCTTGTGTGTATATAGGTCTCTTGGTCTTTGTAGAGGAAATTATATTCTCTTCCATCTTTTAGTTGGTTTCTGCAACCTTAGCTTTATACGGACTTGGGATGGATAATACGTACGATGGTGGTGGCAAATGTTGGGAAGACACAACCTAGCAGTACTTCCTATTTTAGTAATATTTTAACATTGATTGGATGATGATTTAACTTAAAAAGCAATTTGTGATCAAACTGATGGGATATTGAAGAACTTAGTCATGGTAAGGGTCCCGAGTGTATGTCCATGATCTGATGGCACTTTTAGACCCCACTGCGTGTTAGAAATTGTGTTTGTGATGCTTGTGCGAGAGTACCTCCTTGCACTGTTTTTTCTTTTCTTTTATTCTTCAAAATTGATGATTTACCTGAAGCTTGACCTTGTCATACCTTGTCATGAATTCTCTAGGAGAACCAGAACTGCAATACCCATGCCAAAGAGTCCCCCACTGTTTCTTTCAAGTTAGGTAAAACCTTATCATGTTTGGCTACTTATACTACCACTTGAGTTACCAATATCTTATTTGCTATTCTTAGCTCAAAATCTTGTATAAAGTTCTTGATGAAGTTTGGGGGAGATATGCACCTCCTTTTCTTTTTGGAAAAAAAAACATTATATAAAGAGTTTGTAGCATGTGTGATGCATTAGATACACACAACTTGTTTAAGAGATGCAATTTTAATGATTCTCGCTATAAGATTTTTAAGAGATATCAAGATAAAGTGCATGTCACAAAATGAGAGAGGCTCCATTCAGTGCATTGGACATCTAAGGACATAACAGGAGTTAGCTTTATGATAATAGGGAAGAACCAGATGACCTCTCAGCAAACATCTGATTGCTTCCACCAACTCTATGGCACATACGCCGGTTTTCGTGTATTTCAAATGGTCCCCTCTATAACGTGCAAGATATGTATGCAACAAAGAGCACAGGATCATCCATGCCTCTATGTTTTTGGGCCATGTAGCCTTAAGCTGATGGCCATGTGAAGGCTCCACATGAAAGCAGCACTCCAGGGGCTGATGGGAGATGCCAATCAACAAACTCCAAAGAAGAATGGCCCAGTATTTCCTTCACAATAGATATGGAAAAAGAGTCTCTCCATCAATCAGCATCAAGCATGCCAGATCCAGCTCACATTAGCATGGTACATTAGAAAAGTAAGAACTTAGGTAGGGGTCTACCATCAAGTGGGCCTGGCCATTAGGGCTCCCATCTCCTTTTGGAGGGGCCACCTTGCAAGAAATGGGCCATCATGCCCTATGTATTATGCTTCTAAAAGCTGGTATAACAGAAAGTACCCAGCATGAGAGTTGTATTGCCTGCCATTTGGCCCTGCCTGCACCTAGGGTTTTCATCCTAAAGATAAGCATAATAATGCCATTCCATGATGATGCTTCCATGGCTGCATGCCTAGGAATAGTATAATATGGGCTAAATTTTGATATCCATAGATCTTACACGTGCGATCACATTATTTATTCATTTTAGTATGCATGGAATGTGGATGATGATCGCCTATATATTCTTTCTTGCCAAGTTTTGCCGCTGCAGAATCCATTTACAATTTTATTGGAAGGTTCCATTAGTTGCTCCGTTAAAACTTTTAGTATGTTGTGCTTACTCTTAGAATCTAGCTTGTATTGGCTCGATTTGAACCTCACCCAGACCCCAACTTAGGCATAAAGTTTAACACAAGTTTAGGGTTAGGTTTTAGGATTTGTGCTTACTTTGCCTACTTGTGGAATCATACTTGACTCAAACAGATATGAAAAGGACTTTACTAGATCCAATCAACTTTAGCTAAAAGGTACGGGTCTAACTGTAAAAATCCTATGCTTGGCTAGAAATGGTAACAATAGCCCCTTTTATGGGCCAAGGGAAATGACCTATCACAAATTGAATAGAGTACAATATATCACGTTGTTTACTTTTCAAAATGAAAACATAAAGGAATGCAATTTCTAGCTTGTTTCAGCATTTGTAAAGATGAAATTCTCCTTTCTCTGTAAATCTAATTGGTTTCATGTTAATTCAAAGATAAATTTTTTGTGCACCGCATGTGGTGATCGGCTCGAAATTGGACAGCAGCATGGAAAAAAAAAAATTTGTTTGGCTCCGTGCGTGAGCCAATCACCGCATATGATGCATGCATCCGTGCACCATATATGATGCACAAAAAAATTTCTCTAATTCAAATGCGGCTTCACCACAGTTTTGACATGAATTTTGAACTTGTTTATTGGTTCAATAAGGAGGTTTCATGCTTGCTATCTACCACAAACATCACTCTGAGTAGGAAACTGGAGTTCGTTCGTTCATTCCTTTATTCATTCCTTTTTATTAAAAAATAGAATTCCACTTTTTATTAACTCTTTAATTTAAGCGACAAACGCTACGTTGTCTTTGTAGTGGGTAACAAAGGTCTACGTGAGCAACAGGTAAGTGTAGAGAATTTACCGTTATTTACATAAAGAAACAAAATTCATATAATTAAAATGAATAAACAAATTATATCCTTTTGGCACATCAATGTTATTTAAAGATCAATAAAATTAGGACACTGCTAGACCTCGTAGCACAATAAAAGTATACCTTACAAAAGGTGATATTTGGCTCCCACGTCAACAACCTCAAAGATGCCCAACTGGCCTGCATGCAAGGTACATATATCTTAGAAAATTTCCTTGGTGCCCATGAATTAATAGCTTGTCGCAAGAAGCATACAATCTAGGGAGCCCTTTGTAAACTTGACTTCAAGAAGGCCTTCCACAAATTTGATTGAAATTTGTTGCTTTCTCTTCTCAAAGCCAAAGGGTAACTAGACAGGTAAATATCTTGGATCGACTCTCTCCTCAGGTCGGCTACAATAGTAGTGCTGATTAAAGCATACTATGCCTAGATGGAATACTTGTCAGATAGCATGACTTTGGTGAATCAAATCTAATCTAACAAGATGTCGAGGTGGGAACAAGGACATGCAGGTTGAGGGATTGAAGATGAGAAGGTTGAGGTTGGACGCAGATGCTAGATTTGGGGCCGACCAGATTCAAGAGAAAAGTTTTGGTTGGATCATGGTCGGACCAGTGACCACTAATCTTCCAGCTGCTGCTGATAGTTGTTACAAAAAGAATTGTTACATATGGTACCCTCTAGTTGCTGCAAAAAATAGCATTTTATAATGGGTACATAAAAGCTGTTATGAAAGATACATAATGAGTACAAAAATGAGCCATCAGAGAAACGATCAAGACTTCCGCATGCTGGGTTGCTCGTTTCCAAAAGACAAAGCTCGACCACCTTGACTCTAGGCTTTTAAAACTGATCTGCTGCCAAATTATAGACTAATGGTTCACAATACCATTCCGCGTAACAACGGTTTGGTACGAAAAGTGAAAGAGAGAGATGGTAAAAATTTAATAAACCCCATATTATTTCTAGAGAGAGAAGAAAAAATAAATTTTATGAAGAGTTGGTATTTAATAAATTTCGGATGATAGTAATCGATACTTGACAAAAATACTCTCAATAAAACTGCTTACATAATCAATGAATTGTTTTAATATGTTTCCAATTTATTTAATAAAAAATTTTGATAAAAAAATTAAGATGGAAGTGACATTATATAAAAAGATATGTAATTATAGTCATTAATAAAAATTAATGAAAGATGACAATTCTATCATAATATTTTTTTAAAAAATTATTATAATATTAAAAATTATTTATATTGAAAAATATATTTATAAATTTGACCATATTTCTATACAGATTTACCTACCACCAAATATAGTAATTTTTTTTAGTACCATTTTTCAAATAATTTTTCTACCAACCAAATATAGCAAAAGTTATTTTCTCCGCAATCATTTTCTCAAACAAATAATTCTCAAAAATTATCAAATTATCCCACAATCTAACATGGCCCAACCAAACAGATCCTTAGAATAAATAATAGTTAATAACAACAGTTTTAAAAACTGTCACAAGTATAGAGCATTGCAGTTGTTATTTATAAATATTGTTAGAAATTAATGTATCACAATTATACTTTACAACCACAACAGAAATAGACTTTTTTAAAATTGTCACAGATGCTGTATAATATTATAGCGATCAAAATCATGGCTAGAAATAGAACTAATGCATTATTCAAAATGATACTTAACCAAAACCTTGAGCGAAGAATAAACTAAATTATCCATATATTATATAATTAATGTCTAACTAGCTTTAATATTTTATATATGCGTGTGTTGTGCGTGTATGACTGTAATTACTGACATCTTGTAAGTTCCAATCCCCATTTCCGGTCACAAGCAACAACTTGAACAGCGTCAAAAGTGTTGATATCCAAGGGTGAGAGGATTGGAACTCAGAAAATTGCCTCCAAAGTTCAATTCCAAGAATCCTGAGTTCACAAAGCAAGTGGTGATATGAAAGCACTAGCAAAAAGCAGTGGAACTACATCTTAACATCAAGAAAGCAATAATAAATCAAAACCTGCAGAATTATCTCAGAGACATTATGTGCCGGGAAAAGGGTGAACTGTCCTGGAAGCACCTTATTAGAACTGCAACCGAGAAAAGCCTTGCAGTTCTAAATGGACAACCAAAAAGCAACCGAGAAAGACATGACCACAAAGGTGCAAGACCGGAGCAACCAAGAAAAGCCATGCAGTTGAGAACCATAAATATGTCACACAAAATTACAAAAGCTTAAGCTTTGCAGAGGCATTAAACCCAGCTAAGTGATATTTATAAAATTTACCAGCAATATAAAGGATTTTTAAAAAAAGGGTGAGAAGGACAAATCAAATGAAGGAGTAAAAAGTGCAGAATAAACCATGCAATTAATAAAAAGTATGAAAGTTCATGTGGAGAACCTAACGGAGTCTTTGAAGTAGTAAAATCTAAACATCCCTCATCTAAACAGCCTATTACTACAATGTCCTGATGCAACATCAACTATTTTTAGGAAAAAATGGCTCAAGCATTTTCATCCTTTTCTGTATGCGTCCATCTCAAGGGATCTGGACCTTTCTTTTTCTTCAGTCCCAATTACATACCTGCAGTAAACACCAAAAAAGAAAGGCATGATCTTCTAGTTGTATCATATAATGAAAAACAACTTTAGCAAATGAAACAATAATTACCTGAATCTATGTTCAATGAGAACCTGCTATATCTGCCTGCTTACCAAAAGATTTCATGTAATTTTTAGACCTGAATTCTCGTCAGCAATGTTTCTCCTGCAAAGAAGAAAACACCCAAAGACATGAAGTCTGCTACTGCAAATATATACTTGTACACCTAAGAATATAAAGAAGCTTTTTTTCTGAACTTGAAAAACCAAGATATCATGACCTCATTATTTGCATCTGATCTTACTGGGACTCGGAACATTCTGGAATAAGCCTTTCGCTCTTGATCCCGTCTATCAGCAATCTGTGAACAGTTGTAAATATTCATATCATATCTAGCATTATCAGTGCACTTGATAATATTATTCTCACCTTCTTCTTTGCAGCAGCAAGCTCTTTCTTTATGCCTCCTAATAAATACCGCAAATCAAATCAGCAGCTTATCAATTGCATATATCAACCTGAAAGAAACAAATTAAAGAAAAGCCCAAACCATCATTTGGCTCTAACTCCAGTGCCTTCTTGAAACTTTCCGCAGCAGCATCCACATCACCAAGTGACATGTGTGCCTGATCAATTTACCAAGGAACAACTTAGGCCATCCATGACTTGCAAACAAACAAAAACAGCAGCCAAAACAAAATAATAATTAAAAAAAAGATGCATACAGAAAATCATGAGAAACATAGCCATCCACAAACAAGTGCAGGAGCCTGTTGAGTGAAGTCTATTGAATTTAACTACATGCACATGGAAACAAGATATCATGTCAGTCTACAATCTGTCATCATCAGATGCATGTATGTGCTGCATCATACACGAACAATATCCCAAAAACACCAGATGACTGGTGTTAATCCAGATCCAAAACAAGGAAAAAAATACAAAATGCAACTTATTTGGACTTATCAAGTTCAGGTCCTGGTCAAATTTTGGTGTAAGCCAACCCCTGATTCTTCACAAACATCAGACCATGTTTTCATTGCAAAAATAAGATGTTGACCTGCAGGCGAAGTGCAGCTATTGACAAAAACTTGTATTCTTATATTATAATAGAAGTGCCTGGGACAAACATTTGGCAAATCATAAAACCATTACAGAAATTCCTTTGTTACAAATATAGTATGTAGATAAAAGAATCCATATCTTAGATGTAATATATTATAGTCCTCAATGTTGCAGCCAATGTAAGTCCAAAAATCCGGCAAAACAATCTTTCTCATGAAAGTAGGAAATAAATAGTGAAATAACTAAGAAAACATGATATATTATAACAATCACTGGTTCTGAATATTGTGCAAATAAGGCTCAGTCCACCAAAACAATCTCAGACTGGAGAAAGATATCATTGTTTATCTATATAATAGTCATCAGATGGAGGATAATAACCTGGCCCTGGCGGTAGTATGCTTTTGCATTACCCTCTCTTTCGCGCAATGCAAAGTCAGCATCCAATAAGGCACCCTGGAATCTCCTAATTTCAATTTGCAAGCCTAAAACATAGAGTTTAAGAAATAAAAGCAATTAGTTAAAATTAAAGTTGCAGAACTTTATAGTTATTGAGAAGCTACATAAACAGAATGCACCCCTTAATCAATTGATTGCAATTTTATATGATTAACTAAGAAGGCAAATATTTAGCTAGGACAGTAAAATGTGCACTCTCAGCCATTCAACTAAGTAAATTAGATATATTGGTCATGAATTTCCTGGTAGAACATGGTGGTCGATCTAAGACCAGAAAATATGTGAGCAAAGCTGCAGCTCAGTGGCATTGCCTTGTCTTGCTAAGAAGCAAACCAAAGAAAACACTAATCAGCTTTACGGTCCTGGCTAAGGTATTCCTTACGTATCATAATTGGGCCACCTTGTCAATAGTACTCAAAAGGACCTTCAAAAACAACTGCTAGGCATCATTTATGGGTAGCTCTTTTTGCTCTAAAAGATAAATACTTTCTCTAATACCCATGGTGGATTGCAGGATCAGCTGGTGTTGTTCGCATTGGCAAGACCCAAAACATGCGGGACTAGCTTGACTGAAGGGGCTGAGGATGTTATGGAGGAAATGCTTGGTATTTTACATGCTTCAGTTTCTACCGAACCAGATTTGTTAGCATCTTGAGGACATTATCAGAAAATGACAAAAGCCTCCACCCTGGCTCAAATAACTTCATCACAACAAGATGCAATTGCAAGATCAGAAGAAGGTGATACATGTCTGCAAGCACAGAAAATTGTGGTGCATTGGTAGGGCAATCATTTGCATCGAGATGGGTCCATAGGGATCTCTTTTCCACACACATACATACACAGAATAAAAACTTATCAACAAATAAACCTAAATTCCAACTAGTCGCGCATTAACTTTAAAAAGGATAATTAAGGATGAATGCCATTAGATTGACTAGGTTGAATAGAGTCTAGATTTCAAACAACCTGAATCCTAATATATGAACTCTCCCTCCTCATATTTTGCTCTCAGATAAAGCCTCTTTAACCCGTATTTTCTCGTCTAAAATTGAAGGCTGAGCACCAGAAGCAATATGCAGATAATACCTGACAGGCAGTGGAGCAAGCGATAAAATAAGGTAGAATGCCTGGGTTCTCTCCCTCTCCCTCTACTTTGTCACTCTATTTGGAGTAGGATTAGGGTTTTGTGGGATGTTGCTCTAATATTTATTACGGCGAGCAATGAATGAAGTAATGACCAGGCTCAGAGGTTAGTGTTGGTTAGGATTGCATTGATTTAGGTGAGTCAGTCCCAACCAATTGAAATCAGTCCCTACATAAGCTGAGTAAGACGGAAATATTAAAGGATGGAAATGGAAGCTCAAAAGGTGCACCATATATGATGTTAGATTCAGATGGCAACTTACAACAACATATTTGGAAGAGCATTCTTAAAGATCCTAAAGGTAACTGACATCCGAAACACAATAAAGAAAACAAGAATCTAAAGGAAGGAAACAGAATGTAGAGATGAAAACAAAAGGGATCTTGAAGATCCAAAATAGATAACAAGGATGCAGAAAAGTTAATAAATTTGACTTCCAGTTATCTACATGATCTATTGGCTAAAAAGAAGAAAGGAAATCAAAAATACCACACTAAATCAAGTTTTAAAAAAGCTAGAGATACATATTGTAGTGCATGAAGAGTGAGAAAAAGACAACCATGATGAAAGTAGTACAACTAAGGAAGATGCACATGTCACTCCTTATTTTTAGATACTTTTCAAAGTGAGAAAGAACTTGTGGCTGCTCTCTGGTTACATGAGTTAAGATTGTTCAACCATAAAGAAAATTTCTAGTTTAATGGCAGGATCAAGAAACAGAAAAGTTCTTTGAGTGTATTGGATAAGTTATGAAAAAGAAGTGCAAGGAGAAACAGCATGAACACATTCCTTCAATGGAAATTTGTGTATTAGTATAATCATTAATTAGTGTGACACTAGCAGAAAGAACAGAATATATGCTTGCCACTAGATTCACTGTGTCAGCAAAATTCAAACTATAAAAAGGGTGAATCTATTCATCTGATAAAATGCTTTTTTATCTCAAGAATTCTTTGGCGAAAAATGACATGCAAACTCTAGATCCCCAGAACTTCTGGATCTCACGTCTTTTTTCATATCATGGGTTGAATATGCATCTATGAAATTAATCAAAGCTTTGAGTTTGGTAATCACAACTAAAATCAATACTTCTATTTATTCAAAATTTCAAACCCATGTAGGTGCCAACAGTGCCTAACTGCCAATCACCCACTGAGAGTACATGACAATTCTTCTTGCCCATAGTATGTGGTCAGCAATTCAAAACCAACACATAAGACATTAATGCTCTTAATGTTACCATGAATCCTTTGATGCATAAAAGCAAACCCTATATAGATTGGATACTATTTGCTCATAGAGCTTAAGGTCATTAGATATCAAGGAACTTACTCAGATTAACACAATAGGGAATCTCATATTTGAATAATCAATTCAGAATTATAAATATAAGAATGTAAAAAAAAAAAACTAGTGTGAAAAACTACGAAGGCTTACAGAACTATTTGTGAGTATAATAGACTTTGTCTTCCGCAACAATGAGCTCTTCTCTGCAAAATCAGAAAAAGATGGAGAGAAAGAGAGAGAGAGAGTGAGTGAGTTTTACTGCTAAATACATGCACACATGCATATGTACATGCCTAAGTACATATATCCATATAGATAACAACAATAATTATTGCAAATATATGCTTGCCCTCATCAATTTCTTCTTTCTCCCAGCAAACATCCAAGTAGCGCAGAGCCTTACGGTACTTTCTAAGAGCCATCTTAAAGTCCTGTTTCTGCTTGAAGCAACAGATTTAAATTTGGAATAAGCAATTTGATATCTAACAAAACCAGGTGAAACAAGATAGCAAATATTCAACACAAGTACCACTCTTTTGAAACATTACAAAATGACATAGACAATAAGAAGGTAGTAAGATGGGCACATATATAAAGGTGTAAGAAATAGAAACACACTAAAATATTTTCACAGTGGAAACAAATTAAAGCAAATCTGATGAAAAGATAATCTAAAAACTGAACATTCTACATAATGCAATTGAAAGATAAATATTAACAGTACCACCTTGAAGTTATCATTTCCAAAAGCTTTAGCAGAGTCCACAGCATTCATCCACCATGAGACATCGCTTGGCTTCTCATCAAGGTCGTTGGGCCACTCTGGATACATATCACCATCTTTGAAGAAATTTGAAACTCCATCATCAGCCCCTCAGAAAGTTCTCCACAATCCGCAATTATTACATCAACATTGGGATAATCACCTTCTCCAACAGGAGTATGCTCAATTGCTCGAACAACTCCCATTCCTTTAACCACCTTCCCAAACACAACATGTTTTCCATCTAGATGAGATGTTCTGGTGGTAGTAATAAAGAACTGAGAGCCATTGGTATTGGGGCCAGAATTGGCCATAGATAGCATTCCCTTCTTTCATGTTCAATACAAAGTTCTCGTCCTCAAAGTTTAGTCCATATATGGATTCTCCTCCAGTTCCATCACCCACAGATATATCTCCACCTTGTATCATAAAACCTTTGATAACACGGTGAAAACGTGTACCCTGAAATGAACAGTTAAAAGTACCATATACTCCAATAACTTCAGACTGTTGTATAAATCAGAAGAATAGCAAGACAGTAGAGTTCAGTTATATGCATTTTATTGTTTGCATTACTTTACAATAGATCAAGTTGAGGAAAAAAGTTTAATGGAAAAAGTGCATATTAACTCAGTTCAATTTATCAAAAGGAATGCTTTAACTGCTGAATCAAAAAAAAAAAAAAATCTTCAAATGATGTAAGGAATGTAGATCAGTTCCCTTCCAATAGCGTGTAGAGACTAAGTTAAAAAGCTTTGCCTGTCATCATGTTGTAACTAAAATGGGTTTCAATATGGTCGATCAAGAATAGATAAAAACAGTGGTGAAATAAGCATAAACACAACAAGCATTGTATCACCAATTAAGTATCAGCTTTGTGGATCCTGCATCAAATTAGTTCCTATTGAAGACCAAGACCTACAAACAGCAAGTGGCTTCAAGATATTTCTGACTACCCCATCCAAGTTTCTCCATTATATATCAATTATTTGTCCGCACAATCTGTTCATGCATGCAAGCTTTCCAAAAGCGATCAGCCAATAATTTGAAGTTAAACAAATTTGGATCCTTATCACATTGCTCTCCCCACTCCATCACCTTGCAAAGTATTAAATGGAAAGACAACCAACTTGAAGCAAGTCAAATCACAACTCTAGCACAAACACCATTGTATGTTTAAGATGGAAAAGAATGTGAGATCGACAAGTTCTACATATGATTGGAGAATGATCAGTTTTACAGGCATGCATTCATCTAGCCTATTGGATATTGAAGACTTCAAAATATCCAGCCTCTCATATCTTCCACTAAGATAACTAACCAGCAGATTAGTTGGCAGGTGAAGGAACTGCCTTAATTTCCCAAACTGAAAATCAGACCTTAATATCAAACATAACACTTTCTTTCATTTTCTAAATAAATAGGGGCAATCATCTTGACTAGGACTATCACAATAATCATACAGTTGAGTACAAAATAATTACTATTCTTTGAGTAAAACACTGGCACAGTTACTACTATTTCATTGAGAATTTGAAACAACGAGAGAAAAATAACAACAATTAATCAAATAACTATTGCCAAAAGGAAATTTCCACTATGCAACATGTGTATACCTTCAAATAATATTGTCTCTTCTTTTTTTTTTTGGTAGTGTAATAATATGGTCAACAACAGTTAATATTGTCAACAACAGCAGCATTCCTCTTGATAGAAACCATAGCGCACACACTCTCTCTCTCTCTATCTATCTACCTATCTATCTATCTATCCATCCCTCTATACACACACACAACATACAAACATGCATATTGGTTGCATAACTCTTATAAGCACAAACCACACTATTACTAAATAAAGAAGCAAAATGCATTTAATAATAATTCAGTTTTAAACTTAGACATGAAAGAACATAAGAACAGGAAGACAATGGTAAGATGCTCACAATGATATCTTTATTTAAAAAAAAAAAAAAACAACAACAACAACAACAACAACAACAAATCACCTGGTTTAAGACTTTGAAAGAGCAAAGATGGCCAATGTATATGAAAAAGAAAAGAGTTTTCTTTTCCCACATCCTAACCATGAAAATTCCAACTCGGTCGACTCGACATGCAAGTCGACTCATTCTTTTCCCACATCCTAACCATGACATTTCCAACTCGGTCGACTCGACATGCAAGTCGACTCAGCAGAAACTGGTAGTTACAGGATGCATACAGCACGAAGCACCTAAAGATTCTTATTCCGAGTCGACTCGATTGAGTCATTTTCTAAATAATTGAACAAAAAAACAACAAAAAAAAATGCACAACCACTGAATATTCCTCTGCTGGCAACCCAAGGTGAGGAAACCGTCAAGCCAATAAGGACAAGAACACAAGACCAAAGCCAATGAAAAGACCCTGATACCCTCAAACATCAGAACAAGACGCCGCCTTTCGCCCCGCAATTCCTCCAACTCCAAGGGCAAATAAGAAAACAATAGAAGAAGCCAGAAACACAGCGAGAGGAGGTACCTTGTAGTGGAGCGGCACACCGGTATTGGGCCCGATGCCTTTCTCCCCGGTGCACAGCGCCCTGAAGTTCTCCGCCGTCCTCGGCGCCACACCAGCGTAGAGCTCCACCACGATCCTCCCTTCCATCTCCCCTCCGATGCTGATATCCATGTAGCACCGCGGATTCGCCTCCCTCTTCTCCTCCCCTCCCTCCATCACTCTCCGCTCTCTCTCTCAATCTTTCTCCAATAAAGCGCCCTCAGAAGCCCTAATCTCTTAATTTTCCAAAACCCTCACATTTTCTTCTCTCTTGGAGCACACCAGCGGCCTCCTTAGGAGAAGCGCTTCCCGTTCAAATCCAAACTTCCCCCTCTTTAATAATGCCCACGATGGGTTAATAATATATTAACATTAATAAATCTTTTAATTTTTTTATGGTGGTCCTTTGGATCGCTCGACCCGGAGGCAGGGGATGTTGTGATTTTTTTTTTTTGCCCAGGTTTGGGGCTTAAAAACGTGTGCACAGATCCTAGTGCCTTATTTGGTCGGTTATTGCGTTCTCAACTGCTTGCTTGGGTGTGATAAATTTAGGTTATCTGTTCTTTATTTCTGGGTTTGTTTATTGGATGTGATGAGTCAGCAAGGCAAGAATTTTTTGGCTCCTTTTGGATTGGAGTTTGGGGTGTCGGGGGAGGTGTTGTCGCGCAGTGGATGGTGGGTTTGATGCCTACAGTTTTGGAGGGCCCTGTGTGGCGTGAGAGTGAACTATGAGCAGGACAAGGGCATTTGGTTTGCGAAGGTGGCATCCATATAAAGGCGATGTTGGAAAGGTGTTAATTATTAGAAGTTTGTTCGGCCTTTTTATGAATTAGTTTGATAAGAATTTGTCACTATCAAAAATATGATACTTTATTTTTTTTCTTCGGTAAAGATGAAGGGAACATGCAAGTGGAATTACATCCATGTCTTTTAAGATGATATCAGATATCGTAAAATTCTAGTGCTCTTCCAGGATGATATTGGCTGTACATATAGAATTTATCACTATCAAAATATGATACTTATTTTTTC
>KE504758.1:1040912-1054208 GCA_000441515.1 Elaeis oleifera | reverse complement strand
TACATACATACATACATATGTATGTCTATATATACATACATACATACATACATACATATGTATGTATGTCTACACACACACACACATACATATATATATATATACATACATATATACGTATGTCTATATATATATATATATACACACACACACATATACATATACATACATAAATATGTATATACATACATATGTATGTATACATACATACATACATATGTATGTGTGTGTGTACATATACACACATACATATGTATGTGTGTATGTACATACATACACACATATGTATGTGTGTATGTACGTACATACATACATATGGATACAAGTGATCTGGTGGAACAAGACACAAGCAACCTAGGTTAGCATTTTGTAAACAAAAAATCTTTAGCCCTTTCTAATATCTCTTATTCACTCTCTTTTTTTAAATCCAATCATGATCTTGTATTATTTACTTTGTGATTTTGTAGTTGAAAATATTTATAGCTTAGCAACTATCATCGACTAAAGGGCATAACATAAAAATGGGAAGACATGATGTGGTTTTGGCAGCTGTATAACCCCAATCCGAAGTTCCAATAAAGAGAAAAAGCTCAGGTTTGTTTTCATTTGATCTTTTTATGATTATTTTTTATCTTTTCATTATTATTTCCCCTGTTTATCATTGACTTCTCTTTTATCTATAGTTGTTGTGTTGAGTTTGGTTAGAGCTTTGGCTTAAAATGTTATACATACCTGAAATAGTGATTGGGTCAAATAACAGTAAACTATTTTCTCTGATGAATGTAGCTATCATTTATCTAGTTGCTTGTATCAATTTTATATTGTTTCTTGTATAATGTATAGTGTAAGTTAAATATACCAATATGCTTTAAATAAGAAAAATTAAATTCATTCGTAAAATTGCGGATCTCAAAAAAATTATCTATTTCCAGCAATTCAAACATTCTAATCTGACCTACAAGATTCGAATCAAATTCAAGAAAACGAGGTCCCTAAACAAGCAAGTATTACTCCTCTATATCTCAATCAAAAAGCCCAAAATCCCCCCCCCCCAAAAAAAAAAATACGCATATTAGCATCCGAGATTCAAAACAACGAGAGAATTCGTGTCAAAAAAATAAAAGAAATAGAAATTCTCTGAGATTTAATTCATTCCTGATCACAAATCAATCGGGAAAAAATAAAATAAAAACAATCGTAAAAAAAGAAAGCGGCTATCGCATCAGAACTCACGGGTGAAGCAACGATCTTTAGATCAGGGCACAAGAGAAGAAGGGTGAGTGATCGAGTTCCGACGTGAGAACCGTTAGCGAACTCACCGGCGGCCGATCGGAGCACCTAGCCCAGATCGCATCGCCTCCGGGACGAAGATGGATTGCCTCCGGAGACCAAGATCAGATCGAAGCTGGGATCATTGAGGAGGGTGAATGATGAAGGTTCGAGAGAGGAAGGGAGAGAGGGAGGGAGATGATCGGTAGGAGGAAGAGTGAGCCTTTAGAATGAAGGGAGTACGCAAATTGAAATTTTGTAACTCGTCCCCTTGGAGGCTTGGACAATAAACGCCGATTCGGGGAGAGGAATGCTCGCAGAATACGCGGAAGAGCGTGCGTGCCCATGCGGCCCCCTTAGCTGGATGCGGGCCCACCAACAGCAAATCGGCACAACGCTCAAGGAGAGAGGACGGTTAACGCCGGCCGGGCCCACCTCCAACGGTTACTTCTGTGATCTGCAATGCCCATTTTTTCGGCGATACAACGTTCATTATTTTCCATCTAGTTCTTTTTTTGTTTCAAAAACATCCATATTAGTAATATTATTAATATAATTTTTTATTTAGATAACCAATAAATTTTATATTCATAATATCATTAATAGAATTTTGAGCTCTATATGCTCAACATGAACACCACATTAATAATATCATTAATGCTTTTTTTCTATTTTTGCACAATCTACAAGAGTATTAAATGCTAGTATATGGAAGCTTAGATTTTAAGTTCTCCGTTCTCTATATAAATATTGATACTAATAATTTGATATTAATATATTCATCTATTATTAAAATTGATGATTTAATATATAACATAAATCTAATAATTAAAGATTTCTATTCATAATAATTTGTTTCATTATTTTAACATAATTTTAAAATAGTTAGAAAAGAAGAAAATATTATATTTCATGCATCGCATGGGGAAAGCATTAATAATGGATGTTTATACTTTATTCAATTAGAATTAATTGATTAAAATGTAATAAAAATTTGACTGTTGAAGTCTTTTATTTATTATAATTTATGATATTACTATATTATATTTTAATAATAATTAAAAACAAAAGCTTATGTTGTATGAAATCTTTTATTCGCATTAAGGATGATGATATTAATGTGCTCAGCCATAAATTTATTATTTAAATATGAAATATTTATTAATAATATGGAATGCAATGTATTTAGTCTTGCCTAATTTATAATAGAAACTTGGCTATTAAAATTTTTTTTATTATAATTCATTACATTCTTATATTGTATTTGAAAAATAATTAAAAATAAAAAATAATTATACCCACACACCATGCAAGGCTAGTATTAATAACAGAAATTTCTGCATACATTGCAAAAAAAAAGAAGCTTTAGCGATGACTATTAGCGATGGCAATTTTGCCATCGCTAATAACACTTTTTACCGACGGCAAGTGACGATCAATATTATTCATCGTAAAAAAAATTTATTAACGATGAAATTTTTGACTTTTAACGACGGCAAGTTGTATCACTAATAAAAATAATTTTATTTCTTTAAATTTGGTTGTAGGATTATTAGCGACAGAAGATTCTTATTAGCGACGACCTTTTGCCGTCGCTAATAACCTTAACTTTTCTTTCCCCTGATTTCCCCTCCACCCCTTGTTTTCCCCACCCCCCTCTCGATTTTTCGTGCGCCCTCATTTTCCCTACCCCCTCTCAGTTTTGGGTTGGCTCCCATGTTGACGATCGATCCCCTCTTTCCCCGCTTTCAATCCCCTTTTCTCCCATCATCAGATCCTGTTGCCCCAAACAACCGGCCACCTCCTCCAAGCCCCGGTTGCCTCCCTAAGCCCCCAGCCCATCTCTCCCTAGCCACCTTCGATCCCCTCGATCTTTCCCCGTCGTCAGAACAGGCTTCCCTGAGCCCCTAACTGCCTCCTCAAGCCTTGATTCTCCGATCGCCTCCTCAAGCCCCATCCATCGAATTTCAAGCCCTCGATCGCTTTCCGCCTCCCAAGCCTCGATCGCCTCCTCGAGCCCTCAACTTACCTCTCCTCGACTGCCTTCGGTCCCCTCTTTCTTCCCACCTCTCATTCTCTCTTTACATCCCCCTCTCACCTTCGATTTTAATCTCCCCATCGACGATCGACCGACCCCCCTCTCCCCTCTCTCGATTTTTCAGCTCATGCGCATCACCGTCCCACCGACATCCCTATACTGCTTCCCTATTGCCGCCGTTTGCCTGTCAAATTTTCTGCACCGCATCCCCTCCTAGTTCCCTAGCTTATACCCTCTCCATCCATATGCCACCGCCTCCCCTTTGCCATCCCCGCACCGCTGGAGTTCCTGCACCACCGTTCTCTTATCGAATCCATTCCCATGCTCACAGACTGATGGTTATTTTGGCTCTATTTTTTATCAGGTCTTGATTTTTATCTATTGCTTCTTTGAACTCTTCTCTCATTAGTGGGTTTAGATTTAGAAGCTCGTTTTACTGGAATCTGGATGTCTGCTTGTCGGATTCCCTACGCCGCATCCCCTCCCGGTTCCCCAACTCATGCCTCCGCCTTCTCCTCTTCTTTGTATGCCTCCTTCTCCTCCTCTATCGATAAGGCGAGGCAGCTTTGGAAGGTCTGTTGCTCCATAGACAACCGGCATGCAGCCATCGTTAGATAGAAAGAAGAAGAAGACGATGCGGGACGGATCTTTTGATAAGTACATTAAATATATCTATAAAATATCAATTTATTAATTAATTCATCTTTATTTTTAAGAATTGATGTTTCTATTTATCTTTTGCAGGAAAGATGATCGTCAATGTAAAGAGCCTGATTCACATGTTAAAAGGACTCAAATTGAGAGCAAATTGGACTCAAAATGAATCTCAAATAGAGACCCAAAGGTAGCCTAAATCCAAACCAAATTGGGCTAAAAACAGAACCCAATTGGACCCAAAATCAAACCCAAATGGACCCAAAATGCCGTCCGATGTACCGTAGACCGATCAGCCAGTCCATAGATGCAGGGGCACGGTCCACAAAATTTTTCACCAGTTCACGTCGTGGTGCATAGGGTAGGTAGCTCTCTTTTGCGTGATCGGACAATTGATAGGCAATATGAACACTTGATGGACGGCTGAGGGAGCTCTTAACCATATACTTCGATGGTGGCCCACAGATTTGCACAATCCGATGGGCCACAGCAATCTGAAGCATGATCGGATGGTTGGGACATGCTGCCGATTGGAAAATTTAAATAGAACTCTCTTTTGCGCCATCCGACAGTCCAAAATGATCCAAACGCTCGATCCGACGGCCAGTATGATTTTGAAGCTGATAAGGTGAAGATGAAGCACGATCTGGGATGTTACTTATGATCCAATGGCTAGAAATCAAGTTTTTGCATTAGACGCGGTTGGGATGCGGGATGGAGCATTTTAACGCAGTAAGGAGTCTTAATACGTGAAGAATAAAGAGATGGGTTACGTTATGACTTTGGGGGTTATGTAGCCTATAAAAGGAATCCAAGAGAGAAAAAAAATAGAACAAAAATTGAGAGAGAAATTATGGAGAAAAAGAGAGAGGAAAGAGGAAGAGTTTGAAGCTTTGAGAGAGAAGAGGTTCTGCTACATCTTCTTCAAATTCTTCTTCAACCTTTGAAGAAGATGGAGTTTTGATGGTGAACGAGATCTAATCTATGAGTAGCTAAATCCTTCATCTTCAAAGGAATAGATGAAGTCATTTAATTCAGATTTGTATTTTACTTTCTAATTTTATTGTGTATTTCTTTATCATGCAATTAACTATTTGAACTTTACAAAGCATCTTTCTTTTGAATTTAATTGAATATTTTGCAATATGAATAGTTCTATAATTTATTCATGTGTTCAAGTAGTAGTTTTCATTATTTCATAAGATAGATTTTTGAATAGTTTATGACTACGTAGAGATGAGTCGTGATCTAAGGATACGATTCATACTCAGCGAGATAAGCTATGCTCAGAATTTAATCATGAATTATTTTTTCTAATCATTAAGATTTATAGTTTTTAGTGATATAGATTGCTTTAATTAAAATACAAACCTGTGATTAAAGGATGGATTCGAAAATCTGAAGTACTTTTTCTAATTGATTTTCTTAACTTTATTTCTGTTAACTTATTCTTTTATCTTTTAACATCTTAATTCTTCACTTTATTTTCTAACTTGAACACAACTCAACCCTTTGATCCCTAAGGATATGATTCCGACTCACTCTATCTATATAGTTTGAGTTAAAGTTTATTTTTAACCATCTACGACAGCGATCACTTTTCCCCAGGTTGGCTTCTAAATTTCTTTCTTAAGATTAGTTGGGTTCTTTTCTTGTTATTCTTCTTGTCCTATGTGTTCCAAGTGGATAATGGAGGTGATGTTGTGCTAGAGAGGATGATGGGGGCAAGAAAAGGATGAGGAGGACGATGGCAGGGGTTCGAGGTTGGGCCATCAGAGGACCGACTCTAACCTGACGGTGCTAGAATTAGAATTAAAAATTTAATTATAAATTTAAAAAATAAAAAATATTAGCGATGAACAATACCATCGTTAATATTTTAAATTTAATTAATAAAAAATAAATAAAAATATTAGCGACGGTATTTTTGTTGCTAATATCATCACTAATTAGCATTATTAGTGATGAAATTTTTATCATCACTAATAATGGTAATTAGCGATGGCATTATTTCGATGGGCTTTAGCGATGGGAAGCCATCACTAATAACCTTTTCCTTGTAGTGATAGAGATTTTGCTAATGCTAAATCTATCATTTGTCATATGAATATCAGTATTAATGATAGAAATTTCTAATTGATTGTATAATACCCTTGCACAAATCCTGACGCACCAACAAAAAAAGGGGATGAAGAAGACTCTGATCGTGAGTCTTCTTCTCCAATTTCTTGATGGAAATTGAAGTTAAGGAGGAGATGGACTCCTCTTAAGCTCTATTTAATAGGAAGAAGGATTTTCATCCTTTCCATCAAAGATCAGAGGCCCAATGTCGAGAAATTATGCTGGATATTTGTTCTAAAAGCTACGATTGTGCCCGCAAAAAATTGGGTTGAAGAGCCTGCTAGAGTCCAAGGTAAGCCCCAACTATCTTTTTTCTCTTTTTTCCTTCTTTTCCATAACATTAGATAACACCGTCAGCCATCGGTTTCATCGAAAGATCGAAAAATTAAAATCCTCTATTTTCCCCTTATTCCTATCCCTCTCTTTTTGATTTTTTCGATGTCGATGATCATCACTGACCGCTGGTCTGGAATCATTGGGCTACACCATTGCAGCCTCGGCTATTGCTAGCCATGGCCTTTGATTTGGGGAACAAATAGGACCAAAAGGTCTCCTATTTTGCTAAGAACCCGTGAGAAGAAGAAAAGGAAGAAAAGAAAGAAAAGAAAAAAATTAGGAGAGAGAAGAGTTTCTCTCTCTTCCCTCTTCCTTCTCTCTTTTGAATTATTCTCTCTCCATCTTCTCTCTCTAGTTTCTATCTCTATTTCTCTCTATGGATTTCTTTCTAGAATTATTTCTCCCTCCAAGATGATTTCTCTCTTTGAGATTAGTCCAATGAAAAATTTTTTTTGATGATTTTGATCGAGCTTAATGAAGGATCTTGATCAGCAGTCATCGAACAATATATCTGCACCGATCTTAGTAAGATCCGAATATCATCAGATTTAATCTATTTGATCTCTATGGAGTCAATTATATTTTAATCTAATTTTGATTAAATAAAGTTATTTGATCAAACTGATTTCTGATCGTTGAACATTGTGTTGGCCTCCATCTTAATTTTGTTAAATACTACTGATTTAATCATCCTCGATAGGATAAAGTTAACATGATTAGATCAACTCAGACCATAGGATGCGACTACCATTCATTATGTCTTCCTTGATTATTTATATCCTTTCTAATTATGGGATTTAATTATATATAGAATATAGTTGTCATAATAAAAAGATATCTAGTAGTAGGATACTGCGATGTGATCTATGAACTGAAATTTTAAAAAAATTATGAAATTATATGGATTTATTAGAGTATGTATAAATTAAGTAATGAACCATCTTCTTAAGATATTTTATAATTTATTTTGAAAGTAAATAGTTAGTTTTTGAATTATGCATGATTTATGAAACTATATTTTAAACAAAAGTGATTTGTAAATTGAGATTTCTGAAATATTATGATTTATTATGGAATATGCATATATTCAATAAATTTTAAAATCTATATGTTATGTTGCAAAAGTACTTGGATATGGATTAGATTTGTGCTCTTAATTTAACTATATTTAGTGGATCCCGCCAATAGGGGTTAAACGTTGATACTAAGTGGATCCTGCTAATAAAATTATACATTATTATTCAGTAGAACTTGTCAGTAGGAGTTGCGTACTGGTATTCAATGGACCCTATTAATGGGGGCTAAATATTAGTCATAGTTAAAGATTGATGAGTTATATGTATTTATTTCAATTAATTTATGAGTATATATATATATATATATATATATAAATATTCAAAAAGATTTGATTTGATTAGCATGAAGTATATGTTTATGTTATTCTCGATATTTATTTCAATAGACATATTTATGAATAAATCTAGAATGTCTAGTTAAGGTATTCATTAGTTATTGGGCTATTTAGCTCATCATCTATCTCTTTATTTTTATATTCGGATAATTAATTATGAATGTGGGTATTATTTTTGAGAGAGTTTTCAAGGTGAGACTCGGCATTATCAGCTTCATTGAATTTAGATCTATTTTTATAAAATTTATTCAATATATGATATTTAAATTTCGATATCATTGATTTTGTTAATTAATTTAAATTTAAATTTTTAGTATTTAAATTTTACTATATCATATTGATATCAATTTTAGAATATCTTGCTTGCTTGTGGGAAGAGATCTTCATAGGAATACAGTAGTTGCCATGACCTCTAGACTCACGATCTCAAGCCGGAGGTATGGCAATTATAATCAAAGTTTATTACTTAATATGTGACATAAATTTGTTACCAAAACCTTCTCTATTATAATTTATATTATTATATTATATTTCTAAAATAGTTAGAGAAAAGAAAAGGTTATACCTCACGCATCATGCAAGTTAATGCTGGTTAAATATAATTCTTCTTTTTGGCTAATAAGTATGGTTCTTATTTGATACCATTTTATTTTATTAGAGATATCTAAAATGACTATATCTATTCATCAAAAAATAATTATTCTTAATGAGTTTATAAAGTTTTAATACCTTCCCTCTTGATAAATAAATTCTCTAATTTTAATAGATGAATCTCTTATAACATGTTATTTATTGTTATATTTGTTGGTTTTGATATTAGTGACAACTATTATTTGTCTCTACATCATTTTTTACTAAATATTTTATTTAAAGTTCATTTTTCATCAAATTTTCTTAGAAAAATGTATGCTTTAAAAATAATATTTTATCAAGTGAATAGTGATAAAAAAGATACTATCATTCTTTTTCATTATTGTTTATTAATATTATTATAGTCATTATAAAAAGAATTTTAAATAGCAAGTTAGGAAACCATTTTATTTTGAAGCAAATAATTGTTGTATTTGCTCCTACAACTAATACAAGATGAAGATAGGCCTATAATGATTGTTTATTATCAAATATTTATTATAAGTGAGTATTATATTTATCTACTTATTTAATGATAAGTCAAAACATGTGAGTGATAATGAAATATCGAACTATTATCGATATTAAGCATAAATTATATAAGTATTAATTATATTTATATAATTGATATAACCATAATTGATACTTCATAATATTTGCTAGTTAAAATAGATAATTATTGTACTTATCTAAAGTAATATTATTTTGTCAGTTTAGATATTTGATAGGAGTTTTTGGTTAGCCACTATTAAAGTTCATGTTTCGAATCTAATTTTCTGATCAATGATTATATGATACACCTCACAGCACTAATTAAAAGTATCTGTGCTATTGTAAATAACCTTAGTTTCAAGACTTTGTGCATATGAGAAGCCAAAAAGGAAATGTGGTTTCTACAATTATGGTGTAATCTATATTGTAAGTCACTACATGCTGTAGTATCTTTATCCTATTTCCAAAATTATGGTGTAATCTATATTCTAAGTCACTATATGCTGTAGTGTCTTTATCCCTCACATCTTCTCTCTCCTCTCTTATAGAGCAAACATCAAGATTTTCCTCTCCAATATCTTATGTATGAGTTTCATAAAATAAATGACAAAACACCAATTTCTATCAATTTTGCTATCTCTTTGATATACCACTCTGGATCTCTTTGATATACCACTCTGGATCGGATAAAGGAATCCAATCGTCTAGACCTCTCAAATATAAAAGTAACAAGAAGAAACTGTGTAGCAGTTCCCTTCTAGTGGTTATAGAACTATCACCGTGATCAATTTAGTAGCTAGTATAATATATGATTAGATGGTTCTAATACGAGTGAGCCCTTGTTAAAAGACAAAACCCGATTATTTGTATCAAGACCTAAGCTCAACTAGTGAACTTGATTGATATTTGTTCTTTGACCTAAGCCTGACTCAAAGCAAAATCCTACTCTAATTTTAAAACTCAATAAGAGTACAAAAATAGTTGGAATTCAAGAGCAACTACATGTTTGAATTAACTAGGACTTGAAACTAGACAGCAAAATCTTACGCTAATTTTAAAACTCAATAAAGTACAAAAACAGTTGGAATTCAAGAGCAATTATATGTTTGAATCAATTAGGTCTTGAAACTAAGCAAGAACTTGAAATAACTAGAATTTCAAAAAGGTCTCAAAATCCTAATCCAAGCATGCATGAACCATGAACAATCAGGGTCTAAAGGAAGAATGGGGCTGGTGCAAGCTTCAGAGTGGCACAAACATAATTAAACTATTCTAAATAGAAAATAAACTATGCTAGAGACAAATAAACATTAAACGTAACATCAAAAAAGTCAACCAAGCAAATTAAAGATTAATTAAGGATATCTATTAGCCCTACCAGAATCTATCATGCATGTTTGAAGAAGATACGACATGTTGAAATCCACCAATTTGCTGCTAGCTTTACCAAATCTACCAGAACTTGCATAAAATATGGTATGCAAAAAAAAAGGAGCCATAAGATATAGTGTACTAAATGAAAACAATGTTTCATTGATGTGAATTTTGAGTTCATAAGGGGCATACTTCCAGGTTTGAAGACCATTATATTGAAGACAGGTCATAGTCCCTTGGAACTCAACTAAGACTTAACCGATATGTGTAGCAAGACTTCTAAAATAAATCTTGTCTTAAGAGCATTAGATAGGACTCTGACAAGTATTTCTAGTGAATCATCCTTAAATTAGTGGACCATGGAATGATGTTTTCATACTTAAACTTTATCAACAAAGCATCAACATGACAAGTCTTCAATAAAATAGCAATAATTCTCTGGTTTGCGCTTTGATTGGGTGATTCAAGATGCATTAGAAAGCTAACTTGATATTGAAGGAGCTTGAATTTACCTTGTATTGATTGTGATATATAATACCATCTTTGGGGTTGATTGTAACTTGATATCTGAATGATTTTGCTTGCCAAGCTTAAGCTCATTCAACACTTGTGAGTCAAATGTTGCTTATATACTCCTAATCAGTCTTGGAAAGGTTTAAATACTGTTTAGGGACCTTGACAGTGAAGATATGGATATGACCACCAATCTTGTTCCACCATAATTTTGGTGCATCCTTAGCATCTTCTTTCAAATTGATGATACTTGACCAATTTCCTTTTTCCAATGGGATCTTTGGTCACTAAATTTAATGTGAGGAGGAACAAGATCTTGTTGCCAAAAGGTGGTACATTTTTGGCCTATATCAATTAGTTTCTATGTAAGCATCACATGCTCTTAGAGTAGTCGGTATTCCCCATCTTCAATATGCCAAAGTTTAAATAGATCCTCTTTAGATGTAGTGTGATATGAGAATATCATGTTATGCTACCCACTCCATGTCCTAGTTTATCCCATGAGAACTAATCTTCTTCTCTGTAAGAGAGAATAGTCAAATTATCTAACATGGTAGATATGGTGTTCTTCTCATCATCTTTCTTATCATCCTTGTCTTCTTTCCATTTAGGAAGACAATATTCTTTATATGCCCTTCCTTTCTATAATGGAACATTTCATCTTTTCATTGAATTTAACCATTCCTTGGATCCATCGTAACCATGTAGTTCTCTACCATTACTTGTATCCACATTTGTTTAGTGAAAAGTACTTGCAAATCAATGTTAGCCAACTTCCTTTTTGCTCTTCCTTGAGCAAGATATTGGCAACTAGATTCTAACTACCTAGAGGACAACTCAAGGGTATTAAAAGCTTGCAAAATCATCATCCAAGGCCATCTTCACTGTAGTCATCTAGTTCACCATGGTTTAAACCTTGTTTAAGTACTTGACAGTATGACATCCTTTCTTGACTTTTAAGTTTACTAGCTTTTTAATCAAAAAAGCTTTATTCTATGCTGTTTCCTCTCAAAGTTTTAAGTTCCTTCTAAAAGAATAGGTTGATGTCTCATTAGACATATGATGACACACAAAACTCATCCACCCAATGTTTGATGTAGCTGATAGCCTTCATCCAACCAATTCGAGCCATTGAGACTGACCATCTATTTGTAGCATCTTTCATCTTTGATTGCACATTGCTCGGACCAAGCTCTAATATCAATTGTTATGATAAAAAATTACTATCATCTTTGATGAAAATTCAAACGATGCAATAATATAGAATCAATTGCGCAATTGCAGATTACTAAAGATGGAAGTGAATGCCAAGGTAAAGACTGGATAGAAGGAGAAGAGAAAGAATGGGTGGAGCAAAAGTCAAAGACCATATGATAAATAATTTATCAGAATCTTGAACCAATTGATCATCATATATACTATGCGTGTATCTCTGTCACTAATATGATGCGTGATGGTAGGTCCTGCATTCTTTTCATTTATTTGATTTGATGAATAATAATTTTAACAAATAATACTATTAGATTTTCATTATTATTTATTACATTCAAGATTATAGCAACTGCATTATTAACAGATTGGACAGAAATTATTATTAACCGCCATAATGGTCTAATAGCAATTATTTATCCTTCACCATTTTATTTGAAATTTTAATATTAAATAATAATTATTTATACTTATTAGACCTATATTGTAGCAAAAAGTAGTTGCTGTATTTTATACATCATTGTTCACTTAATAATTTTTTTTCAAACAATACAACTTTAATTAGAGAAAATAATTTGCTAAAAATTAAATTTTAAAATAATCATTTTATTTAGAGAAAAAATTTATAGAAAAATAATAATTATAATTTTTGCTATCCTTATAATACTAAATAACGTGTCATGGCAGTCATTATCTTCTTTCGTTATTATGCATATAATGTTGGGAAGATGAGCTGAAAACATTGTAATAAATTTTAAAAATATTAATGGCTGGTCGTAATCAAAAAAAAAAAAACTTGCAACTTATTCTACTAATAATACGAACTATGACTCTCCTTGAGATGTATCTGTTGGGATATACCGACTGATCCTGACGCCGACTGACCGCGACCCCGACTCACCAACGGATCCCGACACCGACTCACTAGTGCCGACTCTCCGACACCGACGAACCGGCACCAACTCCTCTGCAGATCCTGGCACCGACCCATCTCCGAGATGGACCGACCGATCGACTTCGTCCGACTGATAACGGGCGACGCTGACAGCGACTGCCGATAATGTCCGGTCTGGGCGTGTCGGCCTGACCGGCCAACGCCGACTCCGACCGTCCGAAAGCCAACTCCATGCCGGGTGGGACAACACCGACTCACCGTCGGGCTGAACAACTAGCGTCCGATTTCTACAGACCCTCTGGAGTCGCCACCCGACATCCGAGTCCCGACATACCGTCGACCGGCCCCTTCACG
>KE504758.1:1013070-1027569 GCA_000441515.1 Elaeis oleifera | reverse complement strand
CCTCCGGTCTGAGCGGACTTCCTTTGCAGGTACTCGTTTCCGACGATCAGACGATGAGAAGATTGACCGCAACAGTATTCAACCATCTACATCTTCTAACCCTTATCTCCCCATCCGAAACGCTAATGCGCTATAAGAATTTTCTATCTCCTTTGTTGGCAAAAGCAATTCGATGAAAGGTTGGAGTCTCTGGCATCTATTTTTTATTTATTTAAATAAATATTTTGTTTAAGAAAATAAAAATATCAGCGTATTCCTATGACGACCAACAGCTAGTGAAGGTCCGGCTAGCTTATGTCGAACGAGATCTGTCCAGTTGACAATTATGCCCTTTCTCTAGCCTGATTTTATAGCTCGCACCCCCACCTCCCTCCCGTCTGCCGCTTGAAGCCTTCTCGACCTGCCCTTTCGCCGTCAACGAGCTCTGACGAGAAGGCCATAACCCAGCTCTCCTTCCTCTCAGAAACCCTAACTAAGGTTTTCTCTGCCTCGGCAACGATGCCTTCTTCCTTATCTTGTGCGAGGCTGACGGCTTGGACGATCGCCGCCGTCGCGCTTCAGATCCTCGGTCTCTCCCTCTTTGTGATCGGATTCTTTCCCGTTAAACCCACACTCCGCGGATTTAGGTTAGCTTTTTTTTCGTCATTTATTACTTTTTTTTTGTTTCTAACTAAAATTATTTCGTTCGCAACAAAGTCCAATTTGAGTTTGGTCTAATTTGCAGTGGTCCGGAGAGTTACCAAATGCCAACTTGTAATTCCACTTCCGATGGTAAAGAGACGGAGCTTCCTCCAGATCAGCTTAGATCGTTGTACGAGGTTAGTGTTTGAACCTTTCCTCTACCTTATTTTTTTTCTTAGTCTTTTTAGTTATAAATTTATGATTTTGGCGAGTTTTATGAATGAAGCCTCATTCTGAATCCGTATGTAAGTGCCTTTATATCCAATTTTCCTTTTTTCCGTAACAATTGAATAGATACGAATATGTGATTGCGGTGTATGATAAATAATTACATCTTCGTTTTCTCCGAAAAAAGGACAAAAAACCATTTCCTTCTTGTTGTGGAAATCTCTATAGAGATACAATGTGATGGAAATTAAAAGTGTTAAAATGGCTCCGACCAGTTTCTACATTTTGAATGAAATATGATGTGCCTTTTATGTGTCACATGGTATACCTATTTTTATCATGCTAAGTTGCAATAAATCTAAAGAGAGAAAGAGGTTTCAGTGTTAAGAATTAGGCAGATGTGAATAGAGCTTCTTTGGCAAAACGGTGTTGGTGATTCCTTTCTCTTCAGGACTTTCCTTGGTGTTCTCAAGTCCTTGGAGTTGTTCCGGAGAGTTGACAGAAGTAGTTTTCCTAGATGCTTTTCTATGTTGAAGAAGATTGTTAAAATCCTGGAATCTTTCTGGTTAGGAGGGACTTGTTCTTGTTAATAGAGAAGACGTCATGTTCTGGTTGGTTCGCCAAATAGGTGAGTTTTCTCTAGTCAAAATGTCTCCTGACCACTTCTCTGATTGTTGAAGCTTGAAGCTGACAATATCTAAGTACTGGTCTCACTCTTTGAACTGTAGCTATTCTCTTTCCCTAAAGAGCTGATGTGTGAGTTATGATCAGTGGAAGGTATATTAAACGGCTTGGGGCCAAAGTATTGAAGGAAGTACCAAATTGGAGATGGGATTCTTCTGGCATATTCATGTCCCATCTGTCTATTGATTTTTCAACAATGGAGTGACTTATCTGCCCAGTAATGCCTGCATTACAGAAACATGTACATCCGGAGAAGGTGTAGATTTTTACGTGACTTGCAACCAGGGATGATGGGACACTTGCTGAAGACACTTCTTTTAGAATAAAATTTATGCATTCTTTCTTAAAAACCATTATACTTATGACTGTCAACACTTATTGCACAATATGATATATTTAACATTTGCACAGTTATACAAATCTAAATTGTCATTCCTTTCCACAAGCACAAAGAAGAACTAATTCTAGAGAGTGGCGCCTTGAAGGTGTTATCTTCTGTATTCAGAGCCCTAATTTTCTAGTTTGGAGACTTAAAAGCCGATATTGATATATGTTAAAAAGATTAGGAGCCAGATCTTCAAATCAAAACAATCTTCACATCAAATGCTTCCTTGACTTTTCTCCCACGTACATTTGCCAGTTAAGGTGGCACACCTGATCTGTCTTTGCTTGTTTTAGTGTTATCTAGTCATGCATGTCTATCCAGGAAATCCCTGCATGCAGTGACCAAAGCTTGTATCTTAAAAGAGCCACAGGAAAATTCAGTGTATTCATACATATGAATGAAGAGAATGTATCTGCAGCTGCAACCTCGTGCTCTTGCACCAAATTGTAAAAAGCCTATTAGTAAAATTCCATTAGGAGTGTTTTTCAGAAATTGAGGTGCTTTAATAAGCCTGGAGTTTAAATCAAGAAACTGTTGAAGTGTGAGGGTTGATTGTTGTCTTTCAATGTACACATGTTTCTGTCTCTTTTTGGTATACATTTTGATATAACATCATACAAACAAACTATCTATTCACAAGCTAAATGAATGGTAAAAATGAGTTGGTGATGGATTGGAGGAGAGGAAAACTTACTTGAGAGTTGAGATGGAGCATGCTCATGGAATTTAGTGTTGTTTGGAACGAAACACGTGGCCACCTTATCCATGGGTTGGTGATTAGTGATGGAAGTTGGAAAGTTTCCTTCATCCAGTCTTCTTCAGATAGCTCCTCTCTTTCTCTCAATCTTGGATTGCCTCTTCATATCGGAGCTTTTGGTACAAATTGGCTTCCTTATTTATTGGTCAAAGAATTGCTGGTTGGAAGAGCAAGTTCCTATATAAGGAGGTAGACTAGTTCTTTTAATGCTTTCCTTGCTGCCCTTCATACCTATCCTCTTGGTGTTTTAGGCATGGTCTGCAGTACTTTGGTACCCGTCCTGTACCATGTTGGTATAGTGTCTATATGGATCAGTTTGTGGTACTGGGTGATGTTCCGGTATGGTGATCATAGTTTTAGGTGCCTCTATGTGTGATGAATAAAATTGATGTTATTACTAGAATCTTCTTTTGCCTTTGGAAAGAAAATTCCTCAATTAGCAGCTTTACTTGTCTAGTTTCTTAATACAAATATTTCAATAGGACTTGAAATGGTCTTGGGTTAGGACAAGTTTTGGGCATAATTGTTGTTGGTTCAAGTTGGATCAATGACTAAAATCTAGAGCCTAAATAAATTTCAAGTCTGTTTTGGGCAACCCTTGGCTAGGTGAACTTTGAACCTGATTTTGAGCACCCACCAAGCCTAATATATTCATATATTTCCACCTATAGATAAATATTTTATTTGTTGGTCTAATCCTTGCTATCTATTAGTTTTGATGGGTATAATTCAAGGTTCGCCAATCCATCCCGAATCGGATGGTTCAGGGCATTTTGAGCCATCTTGATGGTAAACTGGGACAGTTCGATCGAGCAAAATGGCACATCAGAGGAGGGAGAGGAAAAGAGAGGAAGAGAGAGAGGGAGGGAGAGAGGATACGACACTGTCGGAGGTTGGTGGTGGCCCACTGAGGCCGCTGGAGGGTTGCGAAGGCCTCAGCAGATCAGTGTTGTCCGATAAGGCTTTTAATCGAGAGACAAAGAGAAGAAGGGGAGCGACGATACCGGAGGGTGTCGGGTAGCTGCTGTGGCTATTGGGTGGTGGAAAATGCATGGGCAGAGATACGGTTGTGGAATAGGGGCAACCGTCCCTGTTCATTCATCGTCTTTTTTTTTTTAAAACGATATGAATAGTGAAATCGGTAACGGATTTGCCGGCTTCACCAATGAAATCGGTAACGGATTTGCCGGCTTCACCTAAGTGGTGAAGCCGGCAAATTCATTGCCAACTTCATTATTCAGAATTTTTTAAAAATGATCTAAGAAATGGGTTTGTCGGCTTCACTTAAGTGAAGTCGGCAAACCCATTGCCGGCTTTATTGTAATTGAATTTTTTAAAAAATCCCATGAAATAGGGGTGATTGCCCCTGTCTCACGCTCGCGGCATCGGAGGCCATGATTGCTCTATCCGGTGGCTAGCCGGAGGCCCTCCAGCGGCATCTTCGGTGGCTTTTTCTTCCTTTTTTCTTTCCTCCCCCTCTCTCTACCTCTCTCTCTCTCGGACGAGGATTGGCGAAGGAACGGAGGCCTTGGGGGTGAGCGCGCCAGCAACCCACCTTTGGCCACTGCCTTTGGATGCAAAGGGATCATGCTTCCCCACATCAGATCAAATTGTTGTATACGGTTGCTATTTGAACTTTATCTTGACCAGCTTTTATTGTTTCATCAATATTTTTGATTGTCTTTTACATTAAAAGATTCATGATTTTGGTGACCTTTGTGAAGGAAGCCCCACCCTGAACCCTATTTTAAGTGCCTTTATCTCCACTTCTTTTATTTTTATTTTTTTTGCAACTATGGCTTATGTAGATACGATTATGATATATGACAAAGTGCAAAACCAAGTAACTATTCCTTGAGTGGGAAGTTCTATAAAAGGTTTAGTGTGATGGAAATTGACAGTATCATGAATGGGTCTCACAAAATTTCACATTTTGCATGAAATATCGTGTGCCTCTACTGGGCTATGTTCCCTTCCACCACCAATTATTATATTACAAGTTTCCCATCTGCAAATGCTAGGCTAGCATGCCACCACCATGTGAGACCTCAATCTAGCCTATAATAAATAATGTGGTTGGAAATCTATTCATATTATTTTGTTTGCTTCATCTGGAGACCTCATTGTTGAAATGGTATGTCATTTTTTGCCAATATGGTGGTTACCCACCCTATAAAAGAGAAGTTATTTAGGATCTTATTGAATTCTAGATGAATCATATGCAATGTCTGTTGACAATGGAATGTGATTTAAAATTATTAGCTCCATAACTTCATATATTTGTTTCATGTGAAGGAAATTAAATCCATATCATTCTCATTTTTTTCTCCCTTGAAATCTTAGTCAATTCTTTTTTTTTCCTTTCATTCTGGTCATTCATTTTCACAGGAAATATCTAAAATGCCTCCATCATATGATCGATTGATATTGATGGTATGTACCTATTGTTCCCCAAAACTGATGTTTTCCTTATGAAATCAACATTTATTTCACAAAAGTGTTATCCTCTTCATGAGTAATTCATTTTCTTCATTTTCTAGTTTTAACTTTTTTTTCCTAAATTTATGCATTCGTCAGTTTAGGTCATTGATGGATTACCTGCTGAATTTGTACTGGGAAGAGATGAGAAGCCACCAAATAAGGCTATGATAGAGGCAATGCCATATACTCAATCTTTATTGACCAATGGAGGGGCAACAGCTTATCATGCAAAAGCTGCACCTCCTACAGTTACCATGCCTAGGTTAAAGGTAAATTATCTTGCCGAGCAGCAGATTGTTATGGATGGTTCGAAAAATCCTTACGTATGTCTTGCTTGCAGGCAATGATTTCTGGTGCAATTGGAGGTTTCTTGGATGTGGCACTCAATTTTAACACTCAAGCTTTTTTAGATGACAATCTTCTTGGTTAGTTCAAAATTCAAATAGACTACTATGGTAGAATCTTGATTTATAGATTGTAGGGTTTGGTATGTCTTGTAGTCTGCTATATACTCCAGCCATCTTTCTGCAGATCAGTTCTATCGCATTGGTTGGAAATTGGTGATGCTTGGTGATGAGACTTGGATCAAACTGTTCCCTAAATTATATACTAGACAAGATGGAGTGAGCAGTTTTTATGTAAGTCCAGATTGGTAATTTTGATCTACATGACATTGTTCTAAAATTGTCATTTCATTAAGTTGGTTATTCTTGTATGTTCCAGATCACAGTGAGTGGAATAATATGTTATTTATTTCGATAACTTGAGAAACACCGGATTTTCATTCCCTTCTGCATTATTAGTTCTGCAAATATTCTGTTAAAAATTGGTTTTGTGGAGGGTGCCAACTAGTGCATTGGTAAAGTCTTTGGAGGTTTGTACCAAGGACCTAGGTTCAAGCCCCGTGCTCACATGGATTTTAGCCCTGTCCTGGTCATCAGAAACAGAAACAAAATATTTGGCAAAACTTTCATGTTTAAAACTAGTGTGCTGGTGTCAAGCATGTCTAGTGGATTGAGAGCATTAAAATAAGTGACACCATCAACTGAATTTTATAGCCTTTTCCTCTTATTTTTAGGAAACCGTTAGATTATATACAGCATTTACTGAAGAAAAGCATCCATAAATCAGAGATAAATATCTTTTTGTTAAATTTAAAGTAGTGGTACATCTGAAGATATACATTTTATAACCTTCATGTGTTTGGATTGCAGTATATTTCCATCTGCATATTTGTAGTATCGGCTATCTATTTTACTCTTGTATTTAAGTAGTTAAGTATCAACTGGGCTAGCAACTGAGTGAGACATGCCAAAATTCTTGAACAGTTGGTATTTATTTAATAATATGGATCCTCAGTAGCATTCTCACTACACAAAATGACTTGGCATATAATGCCATTGTAGTCCACTACAACCTATCGAATATTTATATTTCGGTTTTCATTCTATTCTGTTGTTGTAATCAGCTTTTTCCTTTGCAATTATTCACCTATAGTCATTGTTTTTTTTTTTCGCTTCTTGTGTTATTTTAGGTGAAAGATACAGTTGAAGTCGATTTTAATGTTTCTCGTCATCTAGATGTTGAACTTGCTGCTGAAGATTGGGACCTTTTGGTATGTTATGGTTCCTGTCAATTTATTCCTAGTGCTTTTGTCCTATATGTCATCTAATGTAGCTTTTTTTTGTATCTTATTTTTCATTAACTTGGATAACAGAATCACAATCCAGTTGAGTTTGTAAGCACAACCATTTATTTTCATGGCGTTCCTTGGTGTATGCTCCTTGTCATGAGCATGTGTGACATTTTTTTTATTTTTTGGGTTTTGGTGCTTTTATATTGTCTTGGGCTCATCGCTATCCCTTGTTATGTATTCATGGTTAAAATGAGTGGTGGTAATATATCCATTTCCAATTTTTATATGTCCTAGATAAAACATACTTTTTACTTTTCTAGAATTTGGGTAGACCTTACACTGCATCGAAAAACTTTTTATGTAGAATTTATTTTGAGAAAAGAGTAACAAGCTTTCACAGTTCTCTACTCCCTTAGCAATTTTAACCTGTTGATGCTTTATGTTATTTTGAGTGATCTTACTCTTCATGCTACATAGTTTATATTTGACTTCATTGTTATAGAATATCATCTATTTGTCCCTTTTCTTAATTTTATATCTTTGTAAGCAAGGTCAGAAATATGGTTTCTGGTTCAATTTCAGTAGGCTGTATCAAGTTTCATTTAGAAAATTTCCGTGATTTTAGCAATTTTAGCTCCAGTTTCAGTCTTTCAGCCAAAAAGTGGAAAATCTATCAAAAGAATCAAAAATAAGTTAAGAATAAAATAATCCGAGGAAACATATATTAGATAATTGAAAGCTTGTTATATCATTTATAATCTTCAAAATTACGGTGCTGGCATTTTCTAGATGAGAACCTTTAAGTATAACGAGTCAAGGAAATATCTAAAATCAATGACAATTTTTTTTAATAAAATTGTTTAGTTATTTATTACAACCTAATTAATAATGACCTAACAACATAAATATCTATGAAATTGCCATGACGTTGCTTATAATGAACATGTTTTGTGATTACCAGCATACTTTACTAAGTATGAAAAAGATTACAACAAAAAATTCCTGATCTCAATGATTGCAAAATTGGAGTTATGATTTAACAAGTACTTCCTCGAATCTTGTGAATCCACTATTTAGGGGACTTTATCTACAACACCAACCCTTTTCTTCTCCTTTCTCCTTGAAAATTTATGTCAAAGATCTGAAAAAGGTTTGTTTTATCTAGGCAAAACCATAATTCTTTTGAGTTTCTTATCTCCTAAGGTGTGGCTTTAAAATCAAGTTCCAATTATAGTTGATGGTGATTCTTTTATTTTGAAATATGTTTCAGATCAGTGCTACAAAAAAACCAGCCAGCAGTCTTGGGTCTGCTGGTTGGCATCCTTCTAAACTGCATGCACTAGGGAGCAGTCCTAGGTTTGAACAAAGATGTTGGAATTCCTATTCTATTTCTCACATAAAATGGGAAAGATAGAATGGAGTCTTGGTTGGTAGCCATCATAGTCTGTCATTCCTCTTTTTCTTATCGCTTTTCCGATAATATATATGTATATTTATGTATAATTACATTTATGAGATGCAGATTAACAGTTTCTAAGTATAATAAAGTTTCTCTCTTAACCCAAAATAAATGTGTTAAGAATAATGCAATTTGTTTGGGGAATCCTGATCCAATATGGAACCAACCCAATTCAGACTTTATGTAACATGGACTCATGGGTTCGGTGTAGATTCCGAACACCTGAATCATCAATGTGTAGTTTTGGTGATGCAACCTGACCCAACAACAGCCACTGGAAAAATTGTTGAAAATCCAGATTGAAGCATAAAGTGCAAAGTGATCAAACCTGGCCTATTTCAGTTAACAAAGTGAGTCCTGAACTGAACACATGCCTACCACATGTACCCCTAAAATCTATTGAGCCCCACCAGCATCCACATTTCTGTTATCAAATCTTGTAATCCAGTGAGGCATGATATTTTGATCCTTCTAGTTGTATTAAGTTTTGGGTAGTTGCTAATTATTTAGAGCTGTTTCTCATGTTTGTTTTTCTCTGAAATTTCATTTTCTTCTTTTTTTTTCAAGATCCTTTGAGTATTCATTTTATTGAGTTTGGTAAAGTAAAGCCTAGAAGTATTGGTGCATGTAAATTAACTTGTTGAATGTTGAAAAATGGAGAACTTAGTCAAATATCATATATATTGATATTGCAGCCACAACCAACATTTATAATGTGCTTCGTATATTTTAGAGTTCTCAACATTCATGTTAATCTCATTTCTATAATGGATTTGGGCTTGAATGGTTCAATATTCTATTTTAAAATAGTTTCTTGATTATAGTATACTACTTGTTTTTCAAGTGGCTTTATTGTTGGTTATCTTGATTACCGATTCGAGTAACTTGGTGCTTGAATTGTTTTGTGCATTCATCCATTCTTACTTGATGGTTAGCCGTTTAATGTGATTGATGACACATTGGTTTTGAAAGTTCTCAGTTCTTTCTTGTCAAATAAATTATAAAGTTGTAGTCAGGTTAATCTACAAAAATCTTTCAGAGATAATCTTAAATCATGAGAGTCTATCAGATTTGCCATTGATATTAATCACATTCTGTATTTAAGTTTCCTCTTTTGATGCAATTTCTTATTCAAATTATTATTTCAGATTCTTCATTATCTAGGCTTAGATCATGTTGGTCATATCGGCGGACGTCAAAGGTTGTTCTATATCTGCTTCTCAGGACATTATAAATATTGATATTATCTATTATTTTATATTGGATTTGATTTGAACTAAATGTCAAATATCAGTACATTGATGGCCCCAAAGCTGAAGGAGATGGATGAAGTTGTTAAGATGATTCACATGCGCAATATTCTGAATCAAAGCAATACTACTAGTCGCACTCTTTGGTTCGTATCCATTTTCTTTGTTCTGACATGTTAAATGTTTGAGTATTACATATGCTAGTATCAACAAAAAAATCTAGCCAACATCCATACTAAAGATGCATATCTATTCTTGGTAGTCAAGGACATATGTGCATTGATTACAAGGAACAAATTTTCACAAGCTTATCATATCCGGTAAGGAAGATCACAGATTAGAGACATCCTCTAACCTTGTTATCAGATTGTAAAGTATGTTTTAGTTCATCCTTTGTGCCCCTGTTTCACACCATGTATTATGGACTTAGTTTTAACTCTTGAAGTCATCAACTTCATAATTCTGGAATCTACAAATTGAAATTCTCACCCATTTTATTCATAGTTCAACGTCCATGTCAACCGCTTCAGATTTTATTAGAGCAGTCATTCAATAGCATGTTTTAGTTGTGATACCAAAATATCAGCACTAATAGGATAAGATGCAATGAATGCTACCTCGGCTATCTGGAACTGCATTTATTTGCCCTTCCTATTCAGTCCTGTAAATGACTGGATTGGTTTTCACTAATGTGTTTCTCAATGCTTTTCTAATAATTCCTTCCATTGTGTATTATGTCACCATCATCATCATCGAAGCTTTTTCCCATCAAATATGATGCCCACTATGCAGGAAATTCAAAGCTGAGAAGGCTTTATCAAAGGTTTTGACTTTTGAGTATATATTATGACCAGTTGATGATGTCAATCTTAGCAAATGGTATCAAATTCTTGGCCAGGGCAAAGTTAAGCAAGAGGTGGGCTTGCCATTAAATCTGTGTCTGGTTGGCAAAAAGGGAGACAAATCTTCGAAGTCACGGTTTTAGCTTGTGCAATTAGGGGAGCAACTCTCCATTTTCCTAGATTCAAGAAGACTTGAACTAAAAGGTTAGGATGAAACCCTTCAACTTGAAATCAAGGCCCCTCTTCTTACTAAAACTACTTATATTTTCATTGAAAATCGTATACCATCTTAGTCATCTATAACTTTGCCTATAGTTGGTGTAATTTTGCACAAGCTTTAACGAATCACCTTCCCCTCATCCTTTCTAAATTTGCTAAATCTATTTTAATGATGTCATCTCTCATTCTCAGCTTGTCTCTTTGGATTTGTTTATGCTTACATTCTAAAAGGAGACCCAGGCATTCAATGCACTCCATTTAACTGGCTTGATTTGGTTTTGGCGGGCTTAAGCAGGGTATCTGGCTTTTAGGTTAGGCTAGGCCTAGATTTTTCGGCCCTAAATATGGGTGCAACTTGGGCCAGTCAGGTCAAGGGCCACCACAGCTCCAACCCAAGGACGAGGACCCTCAACCACTAGCTAGAATGGACCTCACGTATATTTGGACTTGGTCAAGAGAGTGCTCGTTCTTTAGAGCTTGGTTGCAAATGGAATGAGTCAAGCCAGGTTTGGTCAACTTGGTTAGGTAGCAATGAGCTGATTGATGAGTAGCAACTCGTTTAACGAGCCAACTAGCAAGTAGTAAATTGGAGAGAGCTTGTGTGATTCCTGAATCTAGGGTTTGTGGTATTGGAAAACTTAAGAGAGAGAAAGAAGGGGTCTATAGGGACCTAACTGGATCAATGGTTTGGATTTTGAAGAAACCAAAGGAGAAGAGTGTTCTTGAAGAAACCTAAGTGATTTTGAGTAAACCTAGATATGAGATTTATGTTTCTAAAGAAATCCTAGATCAGAGAGGAAGGGCATACTTGGAGAAGGTTATGTATTGGGTCACAAAGTGGAGGCTAGTAGCTGCATAAGATGGATGAATATGGCATTGGATGGAGGCCATGAAATCTGAGGTGTGCATAGAGGAGGTGGTTGTTGGCATCAGACAGAGGTGCAGAGCGGTCGGTCGGTGAAGGAGATGTTTCTGACACTAGGTAGGGGCAAGAAGTAGAGAGTTGTGGATGAAGAGACTTAGAGATTGTGAAGGTGGACGTGTAACTTAAAATTGATTAAAATAATAATTTTCAAGTTAAAAATGAGTTTAAATGTAGATAAGTTATCTTGTTATCATCAGGTTTAGGAAGATGTTCTTTCCACACATTTTGCTTATTGTATTGAAAATAAATGGACCTAGTATGGATAACAATATCTTCTTGTTTCTCATTGCTCAGGTGGTGGTTAGCGACCATGGAATGACTGATGGAGGAATCATGGAGGATCTTCATATGAAGAAACTGACTCGTTACTTCTTTTATTGGCGCAGGGGCTAAAGGCTCAGATTATTCTCCCTATGCCCATAAAGCTTTCCAGGTAACAATGCTACTTTCATCTGCACTAAGCATGCATTACTTTTAGCATTATATCTTTCTCATTTCTTGCTTATAACAAGATCATTTCATCACAACCATGTTCCAACAACCTGATACAACAATCGAATGTAGATTTTGTGAGGCTTTCATTTTTTATCAACACATATGTCCAGCTAGGGGCAGAGCCACCTTTTATATTGGGGTTCAATTGAACCCCAAGTTTTGGTGCAATACTCTTAGGGATATGTAAATATTATCCAAAAATTTGTATATATATATTTTGAACCCTCATAGGACAAAAATCTTAGTTAGCTTAGTGGTTTGAACCCCCACCTTCCATCCCACATGTCTCAGGTTCGAATTCTTTCTCTCTACTTTTTTGTTTCTTTTTTTCCTCTTTTCTTTCTCTCTCACTTTCAATTACTGTAATGTTATTAAGTTTGGTTTTATTTATTTATTTATTTTAATTTATATATTGAACCCTCAGCGTGAAAATCCTGGCTATGCTACTGTGTCCAGCAGCGCTATAAATAAACACAGCTATAGTTAACAAATTATAGGTGAAGATATAAACTTTCTTGGCATTTCCGAAAACTATAAATAAATTAACATTTTTGAACAATTGGGCTAGTCAACCTCAATTAAGAATCCTTGCCCACCTATAGCTCACTAACAAGGATCATGGTATATGCTAACATGGTTTGAGAAGGTCCATGAGAAACTTTTAGCCTAATGTCAACCCTTTTAGTTAATGTTATATTCCTACCATGGGACCCTTGGACAAATGGGGGGCTTTTGCAATGATTACCAGATAGCTAGTTGGCAGTCCAGAGACCTGCCCTCTTGGTAATGCACTTTAAGCTCATGCAACCAGTGAACAATCATGCAAGGTGAAGGTACCACTAAACATGACAAAGAAGGAAGCAAGGTTTGATCTCCTAGTACATTTCCCTCATCTGAGCAAGGCCAAAGATTTGAAGACATTTTCCACTTGGAAGGTATTGCATAAAAATCTGTACTGAAGTCAGATCTGCAGAGCAGATTTCAAATGGTAAACTTGAGCTTTCTTCTTTGTTATTCTACCCTATTGATTTAGTTCTTCATGTATACAGCAAATCACTTTTTCTAGCCAACAATTTTAAGATTGTTTTTTCTTTTCATTTTCAACCGAAGATTTTCTGATTGTTTTAGGTGTTGAAACTTGAAACTACTCCTGGCAGATGGGAAACACAGTTCAACTCTGATAGCTTATATGCATGCATACAACAAGCAAGTTCTGTATATATATGCTCATAGGAAGTTGATTTGGTTGTTTATTGTGTCAAAGTTTTAGATGGCTTGTTAAGGGAATCTAAAAATGCTATTCTGTTCCTTCAATTTTTTGTCACTAACCTTTGTTCATGTCTTAGGTAGATATCGCACCAACTTTAGCTCTGCTGTTTGGAGTTCCAATTCCAAAGAACAACATAGGAGTTCTGCTGACGAAGATGTTTGATTCTTTGACAGGTCTTTTTTGCATTTTGATTTTCTATGCTGTATCTACTATTTTATTGTATGAAAAGCAAAACAGTGAAATTACGTAACATGATTCTTTTTCCAACTCTTACTCAAATACTCAGTTGCAACTTTGTAATGAAGAATTGCAAATTTATTGTTCATGCTCTTCTTTATTAAAAATGGTTTGAGTCATCTTACTTTAGAATAGAATGTCCAATATCTTCTTTATTAAAAATGGTTTGAGTCATCTTACTTTAGAATAGAATGTCCAATATCTTCTTTCTCTGGGAAAAGGTTAAGCCAATGTGCTGATATTCCTGCTGAAGTTGCGGGAAATTATAACTTGCATAGATGTTAATGGCGGCTCTTATCTTCCTAAGTATAATTTATTTAATCCATGAACTTTTGATGTGAAGTAAAATTTGTTTAGAACTAATGATCCATCTTAGCATGATGTTGTCACTTCAACGTGTCAATAGACATATGTAACACTTGTAAATTGCTTATTTTTCATAGACATTAAAATGTGGTCACAAGTATGAAGCATGAAATATGGGATCTTGTATGGCTATATGATTTAACAAAAGGATATGAAAAAAGATACTAGTATGGTCAGGGGCAGAACTAGGATTTGGTCCTAGGGTTGGCCAGCACTAGCTGAATATAAAATATTGTAAGATGACTGCATCCAATATAAAAGTAAGATACTTAATAATTGAAAAGGAAAAAAGGTTACTACCTGTTTATTATCTCACTACTAGACAACGGTGCAAGGCCCTAATCTACAAATTTGTTAATTCTCTTTATATAACTTAGGACACAATCCATCTAGGAGAAAATTAATTTGAATTTTATCTACTTTTAAACCAAACTCTTCTCTCTCCTCCCCTTGGACAGAAACTTTGGTGAGAATAGAAGTGAAGAGAGTTATAGCAGATCATTTTCGTTCATAAGTTGTTATGAACGATTATATGGGGCATTATTGTTTTTTTTTCTTCCTTTTTTTTGAAAGGGGGGTGGGAACAGACAGATAGATAGATAGATAGACAAATATTAATATATATATATATATATATATATATA
>KE504758.1:997967-1013050 GCA_000441515.1 Elaeis oleifera | reverse complement strand
TATATAGAGAGAGAGAGAGAGAGAGAGAGGGCATACCTATCGGGGGGGGGGGCGCAGAGAGTTAAGGAGGGCATGACTATCAGGTCTTAGGTGGGAGTAAATTTGATTTTGATTGAAATCAATTAAGGAAAAATGTAATTTAGTTATTTAGAAAGGGGTGGTGGAGGGTGAGGTTTTGTAAGACAAGGAAGGACTTGATAGCAAATATTTTTGGAGGCCACACTAAACATGGATGGCCATGTATCTGGCTAATCCACTTAGTTAGCAAGCCCCAGCCCATCCCCCTTCCCCCTCTCTTCCAAACCCCTGGGGATCTGCCCCTAAGCATGGCAGGTAGCATAATCTGGTATATAACATATCATAGAGCATCATACAATGGTGTATGAATATTGTAATATATAGTGTACAATATATATTGTAATTTATAGTGTACAATATATGCAATATATAAGCTTATTTTATCATTTGTTTGTTTTCCTTCTGTTTTAGTCTTTGCTACTTATCTTTGCAATATAGCCTCCAATAACTTTTAACTGGAGGATTAAGTTTCAATTGAATGTCCTTGTTAGGGCATGTAATCAGTATATATAATCACTGGGCTTACTCGAAGGTGCATTAAGACCAAGGTTTTAATAGCACTGATATCCACAAATAATGGGGCCCCTTATGGACCACTGTTTTTTATTGTAACAGAGATAACTGCTGTTATATTACCAAGTTTTAGTTAATACTGGTTTTATTTGTCAAACTGATGTATGTTATATTGGCTGTTATCAGCAGTTATAACAAAAAAACAACAGATTATTATGGCAAAATAGCATCTGTTCACTAAATTAAAAAAGTCTTTCCTGCTGGCATAGTGATTTGAATACCAAAAAAATATTAATTTTTCAAATGAACAGTGTGTGGAATAATGGCTATTATAATAGAATAACAACTAAATAGCAGCCATTATTTAACTTCCTCTTATTACTGCATATCCATGTTAAACCTTGATTTTGATGGGGTGTGGATAAATTACAAACTCTATATATACAATGAGTGTAGAGACTCATATAGGAGTGGAGAGGGATATGTCATTTATTAGTGTGAAAAGCATGCCCATGCCACAATTCATCTCTACATAATACTGCTAGGTGCTAGCCACATGTAGGGAAGCTGCAAGAATATATCACAGCAGGATGCTCAAAAGAGAGTTGAAGTGGATGAATTAATAATGTAAGCAGATGGATTAAGAGGCAACCAGTGCAAACTGCCAGTGTGCTCTTACTGTCGATGGTGTTACACACACACACACACACGCACATAGAGAGAGAGAGAAGCCACCAGACATGCTAATTGGCCTCAGTAGTCTATACAGTACACATCAATGATTTTAGTGCGAATGTGATAAATATTTGAGAAGACACCAATTTGAATTTTTTGGTTTGATTAACAATCAGAATATTGGCAGATCAGCTTTAAATTCTATGAATGGTTGCATTGCAGTTAGAAAATGGACTAACAACAACTTGACTGTGTTCTTTAAATGTGTCTCTTAATTTTGGAAGCTTGTCAGGTGACAGGTTTACCTCTGCAATTCCTATCTTGGTATACAAATCATGAGTTATTGGCATTTTCATTATTGATGTTTTTGGATCACAGATGAGCAAAAGTTACGAGCGTTAGAGTTGAATGCATGGCAGTTATTGAGATTACTGCAAGCACATTTACCTGGTTTACTATGTGGAGATTTGAGTTGTGTTGGTGATGAACAATGTTTGCAAATTAATGGATCTACAGCCACGATTAAGGAAAAGTTCTGTCATTTATTTTCAAAGGCAATGGCTGCTCATAATTTGTGGCAACTTCGTCAGGCTTCTGGCTTCATGTAAGATATTAGATGCCCAGCCCTGCATAGATTTATCGATAATTTTTGCTACAGGTTAATGATGTTTATTCTCTTTTTCTTTTGGTGCAGATCTGATAGTGATGACCTAAGGATTGTTGTTGAATCTTACTATGAATTTCTAAGAAGTGCCAGTGAGTGGTTGTCTCATAGAGCCAGTGATGTAATTTTCACTTCCTGGTTGAGTTATACATTAGTGGGGATGATTTATGACTTTATTCAGGTTAGGATGACTGATAATAACTTACAGTCTCACATCTGTGCAGAAACCCATCAACTTGCTTCTGTCTGGAATTGCCATTATGCTCATATCATGTTTCTTCTGCTGATTCTTCTAATTTTCTTGTTAAAAGAAGTTTATTTTACGCAAACGGAATCCTGTTCTCAACTGAAAGAGGCAAGACGAAGCTGCCATATTGATGAAATTTTGTTTTATTGGGATCATAATCCATGTTCTCAGTTTCGCTTCAAGCTCCATGGTGGAAGAAGAGCAATATACATGGCATTTTTGACATCCACATTGCATTTGCTGTTTCTCTTTTCAGCAATCCAATTGCTTTTCAAAATACAAGCATCAAAGGGAAGAGAGGAAGAGCTTACTACCCATCAATCATCCATTAGTGTTGCAAGCAGTATTCCCATGATTACAAATGAAAATTATAGGATATCTTCTGTCCTTGTTGTTCTCTTTTGTGCAAGGATTCTAAGAGGCTGGCATCAAGGTGGAGTGAACTGGGTTCATCTTCCTGATATGTCAAAGTTGCTTGTCCAAGCTGGTTCTTTTACTATAAAAGTTATTCATATAATCTCACTACTTACTATCATGATACTGGGTTTATTTGCCCTTAGCATGGTAAGATTGAAGAGAGGCTTAGTTTTTTGGGTTAGTTTGAGCCATTTTGTGTCTGGCTTGCTGGTCTTTCTGCATATCGTGGAAAGTCAAAGCAATAATATGGTGCCAATGAATCAGAGTACTGCTTCAATAGCTCAGATCTTTTATATCAACATTGGGAGTACAGTGATGTTGACTGTATTAGTATCACCATGGGTTATACCTATTCCTTGTCAGGAAACCCATATGATGACAGAAACCAGCTTGAACTGCCATTCCACCAATATGAGAAGTGATTCTCTTCTGCTAGGTTTTCAAGATTGTACGTATATGATTGGCACAACATTTGTTGCCTCTTGGTGCCTTCTGCAACTGATTCTGCAGCAGCCAATAAATGCTATACCTGTTTTACTGATTTTCTTGCAATTATTAGGCTGCATAATATATTTTTCAATTGATGGATCACATCATAAGCAGTGGGTTGAGGTAAGCTACTAAAAATTTCTTCTTATTTATTTCATAATGATTATTTTTTGCAATCTGAAGCAGAAATCTTATTTCCCTAAATTTTTATTCTCATGCACTGTATACATGCAGTAACTGCAATTATCATCTTTCTTTTGCTTCCACGAGTTACTTCATATAGTCGGTGATGAGAATATCTTGTATTACTGTGTTGATCAATGTTTACATGTGGGCACTTCATAGCTCCCTGTTTTATGATTATCCACTTTCTGCATCTATCAATGGCTATCACAAGCATCAACCCATCAACCAGTTTGGTTTATCATCATCTTATCTGAGCTTTTCCATTGCTACAATTTTTGCGTTCAAAAGCAAACTGCTAAACACAAGTGACAACCACTTATTGATTTAAACTTTAGCTGTTGTACTCATTATTGGTAAAAATTTGAACTTTTGCACCATGGTATCAATTTAGCTTCTGTTACGGGCAAGTAAGTCTTAAATGTAAAAGAATTTTGGCTTTTACTGGAAAGCAAGGTTTGCAATACTGGCCAGTAAAGTATGTTTCTATTGATAAGTGCTGTATCAACCCTTGGAAATGTCATTTTGTAACTGTTGGAATGTCTTTAAGCATCAAAACTTATTACTTTAAATGTTTTGATATGCTTGACCCTATCTTGTATCTTGTTTGCTATGTCTATTTACTGAGCTTTGTAGCTCACCTTGTCTTTCATATATATTTCTTTCAGAATGATTAGTGAGATCCTTAGCGGACCTATTTGAGGAGGTGGACCCAATATTGTGAAGTTGCCTTTTGGACTTGGATATTATAGTGGCTGTCGACAATGTCTCAGTTTGTGTTTGGTTACTTGTATTTGAAGATATGGTATTGTATATAAGAGGACATGTCAAGTTTTCAAGTGGCTGCCAACAAGTAGAGTGTCGTAATCTCAATTCCTGACAATTTAGCCCTTATTCTTGCTAGGTTGTGATGAAAACCTCTTGCTAGTTCTTTAAATGCTCAAGGATCTTCTTGAGGGATCATCTATGTCATTAAAAGGTGGATCAAGAATATTTGTTGCATTGAGTAGGCATGGAAATCCTCTTTGCTTTCTTTAGAAGTTTCCATTCAACTAACCATCTTTCATTCAACATGAGACCAGCTTTCTGTATTCTTGTTTCTTAGGTCAATTTCTCTCCTTGGAAATCAGAGTATCAAGATAGTTCCATGTCTCTTAACTACATTTGGTACTAACCTTTGAGTCTGCAGTATATAGGAGGAAATTGGAAGACCTAAGATGTAAAATACTCGTCAGTCATGGCTTAATTGCATAATGCTGCTTAAGATTAGTCTTAGCAGCTACAATATATTCATCTGACTGAAGTAGATGATTAGTGTTCATATCAGCATACTAAACTGGACTACCTCACATCACTGGCCCTCATCCTAGGCAGGACCTTTGGATTAATGGCAAAGGGGTTGTTTTAGACTTCAGAGACATCCTTAATATACACTTCTAGTGTGTTTGAGTCATGCAAACCAAGGTTTGCTATACCATACTGAACATGATGGTACTGGACGTACTGTACGGTATCGGTTTGGTATCGATATATGGTACAAGAGGCATACTGACACTTGCCGAACCGGCCCTGTACCAACATAGTAATAGGTTGGCATCGGTATGGGATCCGGTATAGAGATGGCGAATCTTAATCCAAACACCTTCCTTTTGCTAGGAAGAATAATGTGTATTTGTTATCCGGCAATATGAAAACTTGCATTTAGGATGGCACATCAGCTTCACAATCTCCCTGGAAACTCATCCCAGGACATGATTCTCAAGCTTTTTGTTTTTCCTTTTTTTTTGGGAGAGTTGCTTCCTTATGCCCATACCTGTTTCTAGTTACTAAGCACCAGGGAAATTCCACTAGAAAAGAAAGGATCAACTCGCTTTATTAGACACATCTCTTATATTGATTATCTAGAAACCTTTTCATTGAAGGTCATATGGTTCTGATCTGATCTACTGATAGAAACTCAAATGTCAATAAAGTGGATTTGAATTTCTTGGGGTTCAGATTTCAGATCCAAACAAAGACCATAACTCCAATGCTTAGCTCTCTGTTTCAACAATGAGCCAAGAATATGTCAGTTGCTACATTGGGGGAAGCAGAGCTTTGGAAAAATTTCAAGGTCAAGTAAGTGCGTAGGAAGTGGGTGCAAAAGCCAGACTACAGGACAAGTATAGCACCTTAGGTAGAACATTCCAGATATGCACAAGTAAATTCTTAGTAAACACTTAATTTTAGCTGGTCAATGGCTTGAAGATTGGTTAATGTATGAATTTGTATCAGCAGAAAATGTAATGTACAATTTGAATTATTCAAGAATGAAAAACTGATAACTGTTTATGAGACAACATCTAAAACTATGTTATTGTGCCTTGTGTCTGGCAGAGTGTGTCATGTAAGGATTTAAGAATACATGGTCTAGCATTTTTAGTGTAGTTCAGAACTTAAGATATTTAAAAAAAATCACTCAACTAATGTGGTGCCTTTCTAGCCTTTATGTTTGGAAGTCCATATAACTAATAGAAAAGCTCCACATTACTTTAATGATTTTTTTTAGAATGTGATTTGCTAAATGCTAAATCATTTCTCTACAGGAATGCTGTTTCAAGGCCCTTTAGTTTCAACAGCTTTCTGTTGAGTGAAAAATTTATAGCATTTGAGATATTTAAATACGTTTTAATGTGCTACAAGGGCATGACCTACTTTCTTTATATAAACCCAAGTTTTTAGTATTGGTATCAGATCTATCACCCAACTGATACAGTTCAGTACAGTCCAATACTCCAATTCTTTCAACTGACACGCTGTATGGAGGTGTACCAAGTACCGGTCCCTACCAGTACAAGCTGCTAAGTCTGGTACGAACCAATATGCTCGAGTATTGAAAACCATATAAGTACAATCCTATCATCATAAATATTATATATGCTTGCCTATTTTGGTATTCATTTAGATCTTCAGGATATCATTTGATTACATCTGATCATGATTTCAAGGATTTAACAGCAGTCTATGTAATGCACAGGTTGCTGCCATCTATTCTTAGGAATGGCAGGTCATTTTGGTCTTGGGAACAGCAACAGCTTAGCTACGATTGACGTTGCTGGAGCATTCATAGTATGTTCAAAATTATCTGATCTTATTTGATTTAATAGTTTTCCAATTTTACAACATATCATCACTAGCTTATGGTACTCCGAGTATTGATTGTGCCTCTACTTCCATTGCTTTTTTATTGTTCTCAGGGTATCTCAAGTCATTCAACAGTGCTTTCTGGAATTTTAATGTTCATGATTACCTATGCATCACCAATGTTATCATTTCTCAGCATGTTGATGTATATATCTGTGAAAAATACGAGATATCTTTCACTTCCAAAGAATCAAAGTGGAGCTGTATGCTCGAAGTGAAGCTTGCATTTCCGTGTTTGCTTCCCTTGGTCCTAAACTCGGTTGTGCTGACTGCATTCACCATTATATTGCTTCTCATGAGGAACCATTTGTTTGTTTGGAGTGTTTTTTCGCCAAAGTAAGTATGACAGAGTGATTTCTATAGGACAGCAGTTCTGAAATTCTTTAGGTTTCATACATTTTGTTCTGAGAATCTGAATTATGTTAAGCTTTTAGTAAAAATGCTTCTGAAATTTCCTAATTAATTGATGATTGCTTTGCATGTTTCTTGATATACCAAGCTAGAATCTTCTTCCGGGCTCCAATCACATGAAATCCAGTTTTGAGCACCCTACCTCTCTCTCGCTGTTCATTTCCACCTTGAAATGGTGGAGAACAAGCAAAAATACACCTTACAAGCCTGGCCGATCATTCTTTGGAAAAACCCGACTCTATTATATTGGCTTAGTGCCAGTACAGAATATTACCAGCTATCACGGGCCGATATGCTCAAGAACTCTTTCATTGTTCTGGACAACTTTGTTCAAGATTGGACTAGACAAAAGAATTAATAAGTCAATCCAGGAGGGAAGAAAATGAGTTAGTTATATAAAAATTACAAGTACTTCACCATATATTACTTAATGGTAGTAGCCACATTTTTGCTAGCTTTGGTGCAACTTGGCAGAATATTACACTATTGGCATCTACACATGTTAATATTTATGTCAGCAATGATAAGCATAAAATAAATTGCATGTTAAGTTTATGAAGGTAGTGCAATGCAACTTATTTCATGATTAAATAAGAATATCTCTCTCGTGGTATGGTGTAAACTTATTTCATGATTAAATAAGAATATCTCTCTCGTGGTATGGTGTATTGCTCTTATTCCGATCCATAAATTCAGTTAGTTGTGTGATGTGGTGAGTTCAATTCGACCTCTCATGGGAAACCCATACATCCAAACAAAGTTTAGATCTAGTTGTCTATATATTTTGCTGGAAATATTCAGGGGCGAGGAATGTAACCACATTCTCAAGGTAGCAGTTCAGCCCTGGGTTGAAAAAGATCTATAAAATGGAAGAGGAAGAAGGGAGTGAAGGAAGAAGAAAAACTTGTTCATTTTTTCCTTCATCTTTTCTATTACATAAGCTCCTTCTCCTTTTCAAAACCCTGTAACAGCTAGATTTAATGTTAGTTTATAGATATAATAAACTAATCATCCTCAGATGGAACTTATGATTACGTTGGATTCTGACTGGTTCATTCCCGCATGCAGATAAGGACAAATGCAATTACTTCTGATCTTTATGAAGTGATGGATTTTATTCCTTATTAAATTTCGCTTCCCCATATAATGCAGCATTGTTGAATATTTATTGTATATTTTTGTAGCTCTCCACGTATTATGTTCTTTCAGCCATGCAGGTTGCTTTGCTGAGCTCTTATTTTGAAGTAAATGGTGACAGGTACCTGTACATTTGTGCTGCTACAGTGTGTGTCTATGTTGGAGTATTCATAATAGCTGCAACAGGATTTTACACTTCCACTGTGTTATCTTTTAGAACAAAAGGCTCGAGCCAAAGGTTCGCAATTTTTATTCAAAATTCAATAATGACAAGCCAGGTGTATCCATCTTCTTAGCAAGGAGTATCCCAAATTAAATTCAAGATAAAAGGCATTTTTTCGTCATACCACCAAGAACAACATATAGGTGAAGTTTTCTGCTGAAGCTTCTTTCTGAAATACTGGTTCTACTTCCAAAGACTTGGTATCTATTTTTTCTCCCTTTCTTTTCCCTGATAAAGTAGCCACTGGTTCCATTTTTGAGCATACTCAGGATGTTGGCATACTTAGTTTTGATGCTTCATATTATATACTTGGTGATCAAATCAGATGTAATAGTAGAGATGCCATTAATCAGAAATTTATCATCGTTAAGTGTGACCAACAATGATGCAATTTAATCTGTTAGAAGTGATACCTTTGGGTAAAGAGTTGGGATTTAGAAGCTGTAAGTCCCTCAAATGCTATGAACCAGATGCAGTCATTTTTGTCATTCTGTTATTTTTCAGAGCATTGCCTGATCATCATTGAAGAGTTGGATCATTTTATTCCACTGCTTGCAACTGCATGTTCTTCAAAGATTGAAAATACATATTGACATTGGTAATAATATGGATGAGTTTCATCCCAGAAAAAAAGCGACCTTGTCAATTGTTTAAAAAATGTTTTGGTCCTCATTTGTCAACAATTGTTCTGGACCATCCAAAGATTTGAAAAACCAACCTTGCCATAATATGTATCATCCTATACCGGGATACATGTCATGGTTTGTACCATGATATACCACCCTATACCAAGGTACATTTCCTGGGACATACTGTGCTGTACTGCCCCAAAGTAGCAAACCATGAGCAGACATGAGATCATAACACAGTACATACATGACTGCTGTGGATATCATTGGCTTTACTTCAAAACAACGAAGTACCCCTATAATTTATCTAGATGCTATCTTGCATGAACATCTCTTGTAACCTTCAGGTTTTCTTAGATTTCGTAAGCTTATTGGAATGTTCTTTTGCAGATAGTGAGATGTAGATGTTAGCTTTGTAGAAATATCAATTGGTGTATCACATCTTGCTTTGTTAAACAACGGTCATATAAGGGAAGAAAAGATGTTGCCTTGAGTGGAGATAAGTCTTTGAAGCATAATGTAGCACAACTCAGAAGGTCTTCCAGATCAAACAGGTGAAAGTTGCCATAAAATAATAAAAAATATAGAAGAAGAAGAAGAAGATGATGATGATGAAGATATTAGCTTCTGTAAGCCATAACTTCTCTCATAAATATTGAATGTCACGGAACTTGGGAATTATTGGGATGAACTTTTAGAGATCTACGAGTGACAATTGCAACTTGTGTCCAATTCTATGTTTCAAGGTAAAAATTGGCTTAAAAGTTTTAGTTGCAGTTTGTTGATGAATGTATCCCTTTTTGATATTTTTAGCGAAATGCCCTTAGAACTAGGCTGTGTTAAAAGTTTCTAGGGTTAGTGTGGGGATTGATGCAAATAGCTTGCAGCACTATAAGTAGATTGTTTGTGACATGAGTATCATGTATTGATCTTTCCTGATGTGAATTCCATGGTTCTTTATTGTTCGCAACTCTCATTTTCGTTTATTTTAATACATTCTTCCTTCTAGAGGTTTTGCCGGCTCTGTAGGTTCATCAGTAGTGTCAAAGTAGTAATAAGCAAATTTTTCTGCATAAAATGGCTTAGTTTCAAAATTCTTATTGAGGCAATAAATTTTAAGTTTGAAGCATTAATGGATGATTTTAAGAGCGATGGTTATATCAGAGAACCTGATTCAATCGTTCTTAACCTTTTACAATTGGAAATTGTGAAAAGTGGCACTAGTAGTTGGATCCCTCTGAACCAAATATAAAGCCTAAATCACCTGCCCCTACTTCTACCTCTAGAGGTTGAGAAACATATGAATCTTCTTAGAATATTGAGAGCATCCATTCCTTTTAGTTCTTGATTTGCTTTCTAATGTTGCTTCATGTGAGTTATTTCCAGTGTTGAAAATACTTCTATGACTATTCATGTTTTAAAGAAAATGGTGCACCACAGGAATAACCTAGCACAATTTAGGGCCGAATCAAACATTTGAAATATTAACTTGCAGTAGGAGGCTATTAACATGGGAAGCATGAATATGGTTTCAACTAGGATGATTGAAAACTCAAGACAGTCTAAAACCATTTCATCTACTGTTATGGACGTATACTAGAATAAAGCAACACTATGTTGTCTCTTTCTGCATTGGCAACGGTAAATATGATGATCAAATACTGTATGATGCCATTGTGATGAATGTTGCACATACCATTTTATACATGGCTATTTAACCAGTATGCAATTCACAATGGTCATCTTAGTTGCTCTTTTTCATGTGGAGAAAAGCTCACCTTTGTGCCAAGGAGGACATTTGATAGTGTTAAGACTTGAGGATTCTTAAGCATAATCTGGAAGACACACAGGAACTCTGATTTTGTAGGAATAAAAGTGACAAATGAAATCATCTGCAAGCGGAACAGTTTTTTTTCTCGTGGGGTAGTCTGACATAGATCTAATCTGATGTATGCTAGAATAAATGGTGGAACCTTGTTGCAGTGTACAAGAAACTACAAAGCTTTTAGAAGATGCAACTTTCACGTAGATGCCGGTGTCTGCTGTTCTTTGAGATCAGAAACTTTCACAGCAAAACTTGCTCTCGATATTTTCCCAAAATAATCGCCCGCTACCTTGAATTCCCTGGGAAAGAAGATATGTTTTTCGGAATCCTACGAATACGAGACCCTGTCGTTCTTAGAAGTTATTATGCAAGCCGCGGTGAAGCAAAATATATTAATTCGTAAGAATGAGGCTCGGTTATTTCGTTTATGGCTATGTTAGATAGCCTTGTAAGCTGATGTCTAACAGCCCAATTTGTTGCCATTTTGTAGCTTATTGAAATGTCACTTGGGGGGTACTTAGTTTGCCATCAGAATTGAAATTAAAATAGTCAAATCTCTCAAAATGCTTGGTTCATGAATGAAATTAGAGTTGGAATGAAAAATTGAATTCATAGAAGAAAGTAAAGATTGAGTTCTATGTAGGTGGGATCATTTTTATTCTATTTTAGAATCGAAATCGGATTTCTTTCAATCAAACGGTTGGAATGGGAGTTATCCATTCTTATTTCGATTTCAGATCCTCATTCTTTCCAATCAAGCACCTCTTTATTTTCTCTTTTTGTCTCATCGGTGTATAATCCATAGTTATATAATTTGTTGGTTCATTTGTCTGAGGTTTGAATTTGCAATTTGTTCATCCATAACAAATCAAAGTTATGAGAGTAGAATTTAAAATTTATTTACTTAATTATATAATTTAATATTAAAATTTGTTTGGTACCATTTTATTTTTATTTTAAAACAAAATCATAAAAATCACCATAATAATCATTGCCTCTGTCACTATCATAACCGTCTTAGCCATTATCGGTATATTTTATTTGATAAAATAATTAACTATACAAGATATATCCATATTTTAAATTTAGAAATAAATAAACCATATTGCACCTTATTTTTATTTAAGTTTATAATATATTTTTTTGGTAAATTTGTTTAGATTTTCAAGGTTTTCAATTTCAAAATCATGGTATTGTGCTTTTCTTCAATTTATATTTTTTATATTTTTGAAATAAAAAAAATTTTTATCTGAGGGTTTGGTTTTTGGTGGGAGAAATTATTGTCTGGATCATGCTTAGATAGACCGGCGCAAATTTCGGAGCACGTGCATGGTGGATAACGTGCAATCAGGAATTTGTGAAATACATGGGTTAATGTGGTGTATTATCTACCATGGGATTTGAGTGGTCTATTTGGGCGTAGTCCAGGTGGTGACTAATTTGGTGCAGTGCATTCTGTGAAAGTCTGGTATTTTGAATCGGCTATTTGGATTCATATAGGTAATGTTTGGATACCAAAATTTTATTTCTGGAATAAGAATACGAATTCTCGGAGAATAGCTATTCATCTTTGTTATTTCATATTTCTGTTTGGTTGAAAATCTGGTATTCCACTTTTATTCCAGTGTAATTAATATAGTGTTATTCCAACCGGTGTTTGGTTGACATGGGAATAAGCCTCTATTCCATGAGGAATAGAGGATGAATTTTTCAAAGAACCCAAAAATGCCCTTGACCAAGTTTAGCGTATAGAGAGTTGGTTTTTTTAGCTAAGTATTGTGAGAACCATATAGTAGTTGGATTATCTCCATTATCAATTCTTGATGTATCAGGTCTGAGAAAAAAAGATGTAGAAGGTAGGTGAATCTCCTAGCATTTGTTAAACAAAATTGAATGTGTAAAATAGATAAGACAACTTGTAGAAAACAAGAGTATGTACATAAATTAAAAGTAAAGAATGAAAATTAAAATAAATATAAATATGAACTTTCAAGAGGCTGTGCTCAGGAGTATTTTATAGCATCACATTGGACAATGGAGACATACAATGGGCATATCTTCAAGTAATGCATTTATCAGGCTATATGTTGCCTTTTTTATCATTGCAAACACCTCTGTAATAGGCAGCATCGATGTTATGCAATATCGGTCTTGGTATATTTACATTAGGCAATATTAATATAAAGCAACTGGTGCTTTGAAAAATCTCATAATCGATGGCAGCAACCATAGAATGAGACAGCATTAAACATATTAAGGATAAAAGCAATTCAAATATAACATAAAGCAATCCAAACATAGCACAGAAGAGGTTGCCAATAAGTTAAACATAGCACAGAATGGGTTGCCAACAAGTTAAATCCAAATACATCATCAGACTGCCACTGATGACTGCGAACGAGGGAAGGACAGGGACAACAAGAGACGCACAATGTACACTGCAGGAGTCAGTAGGAGGGACGACAATCATGCACGGTAGGGAGAATGAGACCTACTTGCAGAGAGATTGAGGGGATGTGAGGCGATCAGCAGCCATGGAATCTAAATTGAACGAAGGAGGACATTGGAGCAGTGGAGGAGATGGAGGGGAGGAGGTCTACAAAGGATTTCAAGCCATCGAGAAGGTGAGAGGGTGTCAGCAGCGGCCGCGGTGTGAAGACGAAGAGGTAAAAAAAGAGGGGTAGATAAGGTTTCACCTCGTCTTTATCTTTTTGTTTAAATGATGCTGAATGCCTTGGTGGGGTTGGGAATAATATAATCTAGAATTACCAATTTTATGGTCCATCATGAAATTGATATTCTAGAATTAGGAAAGATTGATCGGAATTACTAAATTAGGATGGCCCACCATTTTTTCACCTGTTTGAGGGAATAAGGTGGAATAAGCCCTTATTCCACCCAGAATTATCCAACCAAACATTGCCATAATGAACACTAAAGAGTTGTTCCTTCCGACATTAAAAATATATACATATATATTTATTGATTTATGTATATCTTTCAATAGAAAATCAAGTACATAAAAATGAACTTATAAAAATTTGATTTAGTAAAACATATCACACCAAATACACCATAACTAATCATCGAAATTACCTTATATAAGAATATTTGTTGCATAAATTATTTAAAAATTGAAAACAGTTATATATATATTTTCAAACAAAATAGAGTGAAAACCATCTAACCTACCAAATAATGGGTTAACTATCAATCTAAATCATCGACATTGTATAATATACAAGGTCTTTACATCTCATGTAAATTAAATACCAAGGATATTAAAACATTGATGGTTTTTTGAAAGTTAGTATTTTTTTTAATGTCATTTGCTTAAAATTAGTAAAGTATTTAAAATATTACTTTTGACGTTATCTTTTTATGTTTATTTTTTGTAATTGTTAGAGTGAAAAATAACTTTCGGTTCACATCATGTTTGATGGATTTTTTTAAATATATATATTTTTAATTTATTTTCAATCTACCTCTGGACTCAATTTATTTTCGAAACTATCCTAGTTGTAGTAAGTTGGCGTGACGTGGCGAAATCGTATGTTGAAGATGTGATTTCGGACTTGAAATCGCATGTTCAACATGCGATCATGCGATTTCAAGCTGAGATACCACCCAATAGGCAAAATAAATAAAAACAAAATCGCACGTAGAAGATGCGATTTCAAATGAAATCCCATCTTCAACATGTGATTTCTCCTATCTTTTTTTCCTTCTCCGGCACATCGTGTGGCCAACCTTCTTTTTTTTTCCGCTCTGCTTTATCGAGAAGCATAGACGGAGGGACGCGGGTGATTGCCGGTGCTCGCATGGAGTCGCCGGGGCTCGGGTTCGTCGGGGCCGAGGGAGGAAAGGGGAGGGGACAATGATAGTGCGGGCCGTGGAGGGTGTGGGGGCAGTTGCGTAGTGTGTGGGAGGCGCGGGAGGCCGAGGAGGAGAGGAGATGGGGTTGATAGCATCGAAGCCGAGGGACTTGGATTCGTCGGGGCCGGGGAGGGAGGAGAGGGGGTTTGGTGGTCGTGCGGAGTTGGATGTGATGGAGACGATGGGTGCGACGCGGATGATGATGGGATGGCAGCCTAGCCTCATGAGGCGACCGCGGATCGTTGGGGGTGCGGGAAGGGGCGGTGGGAGGAAGGAAGAGGAAAATAAAAAAAGAAAAATATTTGGTGAGGAAAGAAAAATAAAAAAAATTATTATTTATTATTAATAATAATTAAATAATAATCAAATATTATTATTTATTAATAATAAATTATTATTATTTTGATTAATAGTAATAAAATGTTATTATTATTTTTAATTATTTTTGCTCAAGAAATCTAGATTTTTTAAATTTTTTAAAAATACTATTGTATAATAACATATTAATTTTAAAATTTATTCAAAAAATTAAT
>KE504758.1:963780-992760 GCA_000441515.1 Elaeis oleifera | reverse complement strand
CTCTTTTCAATAGATGGGAACAATTTCAATTCTGCCCATCAAGGATTATCGATTATCAAGACGATGCTTGATGAGTCTCACGATCCACCAGTGATACGTAGCAGTATGTAGTGGCAATCTAGTAGAATGGAAGTAATGAACCTCTAGGTATAGTTATCGTATGATTCAGTTCTTCTATTGTGAGTTCCGACAAAACGGAGGTTATGAAAAACTTGTCAAACTTCATCGTCTGTCGTATGCAAAATTGGCTTAACTCGAGTTTATTTGTGAATTTTCGTGGAAATTTTTTTCAGTATTTACACTTTGGCCAAAGACTTTCTGAACTCAGTCTCGCGAATCGCATAGGACTTTTTTTCTACTAAGATCGATAAATCTCATCTAGATGCACATTCTATTCCTACAATGAACCTACTGCAGCCAATATATACCTCAAAGCTCTGTATGGCTAGAAGATCGAGTTATGGTGTAGTCAAACTACAGCAATCTCATTGTGAACAGGCAAGGCATCACAGGTCAAAGAATCATTCATACTACTACAGCATCGAGAATGTCACGGACAAGTGAATAGACATTCAAGTGACTTCTCGTGTTGGTCACGCTCGATATCTTTATTCTCTAACAAATACCTGCACTCTCGTTCCAGTGTTCCCATACTGTAGACTCGAGACTCGTCTACCCATAAGGAAGTGATCCGTGCACTAATCTATCTGGATCGATCACCATCCCATGATGATCCTACGGTCGGGAGCAATTTGAAAATAGTCATCAATGACACATGCCTCAAATTCTCAACTATTGAGAATATGTGTCATCATCTTATTAATTTTCTAGACGATTCATGGACACATACACTACATGAATGGTAACTAACTGTCCTAAATAATTTGGTCAAGTATGAAATTATGTCTTAGAAAGAATTAATGTACCAGTTCGATTGGCTTCTAGGGCATACATTTAACACCGAGATGAAATGGGAGTGGCTCGAGCCTCCTAAAACCCAATCCCAACTCTCTCCTAAGTATTCAAATATTCATTCTGATTCCAATTCCGGTCACGAACCAAATGCTTCAGGGGATATGGCTATTTCGATTTCCATTTCAATCCACTCCAATTCTAATTTCAATTGCAAACCAAACACCCCTCGAGTATATTTAGTTGGAAGCTCGATACATGATGAAGAACCAGATTACAACTATTTCTTGATTTTTCAAGTACTTGTTCCATTTAAAATTGCTGATGTAGAGACAATTTGTCATATATTTGTGATGGACTTATAGCCTATTGGCCAAGCAATAGATTTTGTAAAGGTCACTTGATCTTCAATTCAAAATTTTCATTTGTGTTTTTAGATTTCCATATTAGTTCAATGATTTAGCAATTCAACATGCCCTCAGGCATATATAATGTGCATAATTGCTAAAACTATTCTCAAGATATGTCTTGTAGTCTGTAAAATTTATTTTAAACTCGTGATGAAACTTACAAGAAGTGACATATATCATCATTGCTTTAGCTCAAGCTGCTAGAGATTGTCAAGCTTTATCAGACATAAAGCTAACCTTTCAGAGACCCTTTCACTTTGGCACCAAAGGAAGCACTCGTGTTGCAATTCTTCTTTGAACTATGTTGATAGCCTTTGGAAAACTGCCATTTCTAAACATAGTACATGCCCTCCAAATTAACATTAGCATAGATTTTTTTGGTTAAGCTTACATGCATAACTTTGTCATCTCCTATAACAAGCATTTATGCATTTATTATCAGTAAAAAATTGCTGTGGTGAATGTGCCTTTAATTAGGACACCTTGATACAAAATCAAGCATACCAGACTGTTATTTCTTCTCTTGGGATGCCAACTTTAATGCTTTTTCATGACTTTGTGATGCTTATAACAAAGTGTAATTAAATTTATCAATCTCTACCATTCCTCTTTTGTACAAACCAAAATGAGAAAAATGGCACATGTGCCTCTAAAACAACCTTGTTATGTTCCCCAAAAAGATACTTGTGTACTGCATCATTTTGATCATCATGCTTACTGCAGAGACTAAGTTCTGGTATGTTAGGGCATTACAATATTGATATTATATTCATGAGTTCATAGATTTGTTGCATAAAGGAACAAGGAACAAGGGTGTCATTTAAAATGAAATTGGAGAACCCTATGATCATGTCAATATGGGTTTCTAGTTTCTGAACAGGAGGAAAATGTGAACTTGGGGATGCTTGTCTCTTACTTTATGATCTATTTAAATCAATGATTGTACATATGTTTTTCTCCTTTTTTTTGTTAATTTATGTTCTTATGATGTTAATTAGGTGGATCCCCATTCTTTTACTCCTCACTCTTTTGGTTGTAGAAATGGCAAAGTACTGGCTCATAATATTATTTCTATTAACATTATAGAGGTACCAAATGCTTCTGCATTAGGTGTTAATTTGTGTTAGACTCTTAATGGTGCTTTTATAGTTCATGAATGTATGTATGATGTAATAATAAAGTAACTTAGTGTTGTATTTAAGTCTGACCAGTAAAGGTGTTTGTAATCAAGTGTTTAGGAGTTATAGTTTTATGGATGAGTTAGGCAAGAGTTACTATTATATTCCAAACTTTATTATCTTAAACATTGATTTGAAGTCACTCTTGGAAGATTTCTTTTTTTAACTATTATATACCTTCATTCACTGCAGGGCAGGGCTCTCTATCATATATCAAAGGCTTTCAATATAGCAGCCTCAAAGTTGGAGAAGATTGGTTATGGTATAAGATCAAAAAACCTGCGCACTTGCTACTTTTATTGAATAATTTAGGATTTTCTTATTATGTTGATTATATTAATTTGATACCTTCTTCATTTTCCCACCAAGTACCTGGTTGTACCACTGCAGTTTACTTCATGGCCACACTAAAGAAACTTGGATGTTAGTAGCACTCTTGGTAATCTGCAAAAATGGTGGTGTGATGACCACATGAGGTGGCTTATGAAGGCATAGGTTCACCTAAGGAAGGGTTTAGATGAGGGTTTAGGTCCAGAAGTTCTTCTGCTGTCTTGTTACAGGGCCGAAACTTGTGTTTGGCTATTATTGAAATGTCAAGAAATTTCTTTTAGAACCTCATTCGCAATGAATTCTTATTTGGGGCTACCTTTGATATTATTTAAGCTTTTTATATATCTGTTTTCACAACTTCCATTTAGGTTTTATCTTCTTGAGTCTTTCAGGAAAGATTAAAGTACCCCTCCTTATTCTTGAACTTTTGTAGTTTGATGCGGTTTTTATGAAACTGGTATCTGTGTAGCATTAACACTCCAACTTTTTCATCCAGGCTCGGGGACAGTCATAGTAGTGCAGCACACACATGTGCACACACATAGATTTGCATAGATGCATGTGGTTTTGCAAGCATGCATATGATCAGAGGTCCATGCATTTGCATGCCTAATACTATTTTTTTTTTAATCTTTTAATAATAAATCCCTTTCATGAAGATATAGAGCATCAAGTCATTGTTGAAAAGTTATCATATGTGTGAGCCTGTGAGGTATTTTGCTTGGGAATCAAAGTTGCATTAGATGTTGAGAGATGGGACTTTGGGAGACATAAAGAGTGTTTAGGAACCATTCGTTGTTGCATAGAAATTCATTTAGATTGCTTTCTACAGGTTCCTTCAGAAGCTTCCGGATTGTAGATGTTGAATTGTCGTTGGACGATTATATCATAAGAAATGATTGCATGGGTGCATGGTAATTCTAGGATTTATCATCGTTCCTTTTGTGATGTAGGATAACCTGAGGGGAGACCATATATGCACATCTAAGCTGTAATGTGTAAGCAAGAATGAACTTAAGAAATCTGAAACTAAATTAATGGTGAAGGCACCCTTAACTTGCAACAGAATTTATGTCTCTGAAGTAAATAGGAAGGATCCATAAGATGTGAACTAACCCAATGCAAGAAAAATTCAACACAATGAATGCAGTATGCCTGGTGTGATCAGAAGTAAATATTTCGGCAACTAAAGTCTAAACTAACAATATACAGCTAAATTCTACACAGGATCAAAATTTAGCAGGTTACTGTAGGAATGGAGTTTATTCACTTGTAGGCTCCTCTAAGTAAATTAGTCTCCACACCAATCAGCAGCATTGTGCATAAGTTTCATGATCAGCAACTTTGGAAGCGCATCAAGATCCCTTTTGTGGTGAACTATTGGATAGAATATGCCATACTAGGATCTGCAGCAGCGTAAAAGGTTCAGATGAGTATCAAAGGATGGTGGCTGGTTTGGATTATTAATAAATAAAGAAATGATGAAAAGGACAAGAGGCACAAGCTAGAGCAGTTGGAGCTAGTCCCAGCTCCTTAGTAAGCAGCATATGCAGTAGTAGCAGCAGCACATCAGTAGCATCCCTTAGCTTGGCTCTTAACCATCTGAACACGTGGCTGGGTTCTGCAAACTTGGCAATAGGCCGTCAGCCAAAAAAGGCTAGTTGTCACAAGATTTCAGGCAGATAAGTATAGGTTTTTTAGGTTATTTGCAGGTAGGTTTAGGGTTTAAACCCCAGAAAAAAGGATGAAACAATAACAGCTTGATAGAAAAGAGGAAAGTAAAAGAAACCAAAAATGTGTTAGGAGAGATGGGAGAGAGGAAACATCATATCTGCACTCTCTCCACGGAAATCACTTTGCACGAAGGAGAAGAAACTCAGGTATGAAAAAGCCAAACTTCATTTCTGTCATACTGTTTATAAATAGAGAAGGGGAGCGAGCCATATAACTATGGGTTTGACATTTTTCTCATGACCAGAATACACCACTTAATTTAATACTACAATTGACTAATTAACATTAGAAACATAGCAGAAACAGCAGAAATATGAAAATAATAAAAGAAAAGAAATAACAAAATCTAATGGCTAAACAACCAAAAAATGAATTCACCTAATTACTAGAACTTAATCAAGTCTTGTTATATTAATCAAAGCTTTTTGTCTGTCTTGTCTATTCGCAAACCTGTTGGTGCCCGGCATCTATGTCGATGGTAGGTTTGAAACTCGTGATATTCTCTGTTAGTTCTCTACATCTTCGAGAATTCACCTTCAGCGACCTATTCTTCGATTAATTTGTTGTGGCTCCTTTTGTTATTATGCACAGCTAATAATAAATTATCCTCGCCAACGATCCGATCATCCAAAATGTGCTCAATATTTCTCTCTTCCCAAGGAACGGTGATGGTGATGGTATAGGAGAAGTATGTACTGTAGAAATGGTGGAGCAATAGTGATAAAGGTCTGGAACAGGTTGCCCACTCATGGGGTTGCTTGTTGTTTCTTGTATAGAATGATGTCCTTTACTTGAACATAGGTACTGGCATCTATTAAATGGATAATCTTGAAAGCTTGCATTCTTTGCATGAAGCTTCTCTTATGATGGATGCATATCATCACACTCTTTCTTGGAACTTTTAAAATCTGTTTTAGAGATCTGAGTACCTCATTGCTTAAATAGTTCTATGTTTGATCTCATTATGCAAGGCATGCAAATGCTCAGCAAATGATGAAGCATATTCACTAGGTCTGGTCTCAGGTGGCAAGGTAATTAGATCTACAGGTTCCTAGGTTTATGACCCTGGCAGCCTTAAAAGGACTGTGAGCACTGGAGTGATTGGTCGAACTATTATATGCAAATTCTACCATAAGCAAAATCTAGTACCAAGATGACATACAATCACCTATCAAGCCCCTTGTATTGATGTAGACACTAGGTGTCAACAAAATTGTGAATGAGTGTAGCATGGACTGAGAGCTTCAATTACTGCATTAGAAGTTAGGACTTAGATTGTGTCCTAGTCAATACGTCAAGTTGTTGTTTGGTTGGTTTAGCTGTTAGATATACAAATTTTCGTTATTTATTTATACTTTTCATTAATTTCATATTTCTGCTGCTTTCTGCTATGTTTAATGTTAATGGGTTGGTTGCACTGTAAACTCAGGTGGAGAGGTATTTGATCATGGGAAAACATAAACCCCTATTTATTATGGTTGGTCCTCCTCTGTTTGTTATATGGTATGACAAAATGAAGTTCCACTTTTTTCTATAAATGACTTTCTAATCCTTCACGGAATGCAAAGAGCCAAAGGATATTTAGTATTTTAACTAATTTACTATTCGGCAAAGTAAATTGGTCAATCATCAATGCATTGATTGCATGTCTAAATGCCACTTTGGCTTTTCCATTCTGTTTGATGCCAAAGGGTGTGTACGATTTCATTATTGTTCAAATGCTCTAATACACCCTGTGTATTATAATTAGACATAGAGTACGATTAAAACAAGGGGTATCAGAAAGGTTTACAGACAATGGTTAAAGGACAAAATTCCCTTTTCGATGTCTCCATGAAACTGAAAAGAAAAGGGTGTTTTGAACTTTTGATCCTTACTTGTGTGTCCTTCTTCATGTATTGTTGGCTTTGTAAATTTATGACCACCCACAGCTGTTAGTTCAGCTGGTTGGTGCCTTACTCTCTCAGTTATAGGTCTCAGGCTCAAACCTGAGTGGTGGTGAATAACCACTGTATTCCGTGAAAAAGTTATTCTATGATCATGTAATCTACTTCCCTAAAAGTAAATGAACTAATAAAGCAATTGCCAACTATGTTTTCTCTTGGATTTGCGTTTTTACATGGTTTTATTTATCTGCATATTTTTCTTTTCAGTAAGGAATGACAAGCTTATTTTGTTTTAACTTTGCAAAGTTAAACATAGTTTTATGTTATATTGCAGCCGAGGCAGAAAATGAAGATGTCAACTCTGAATCAAAGGCAGCAAAGGAGGCCATTGACATCAAGGAATTAAAACGAGTCGACCATATTCTTGCATCATTGCAACGCAAGGTAACATGATCATATGTTCCAATTCTTGTGCTGACATTTATTGTTACAATGTGGTAGAGACAGAATAACATAGAATTTTTTTGCTTATGTAAATAAATAACAAATTCTTGAAACTCTTTATCCTTCAAAAGAGGAAGGGAAAAAAACTCCCGACACTCTTGTCTACTCTTGCCTGTGATTTGAAAATGACATGTATGGATATCAAGTTTTCATTTTCTTTTATTTGAAAAATGAACTGTTGGAAAAGTATTAATAATGATGCACTGTGCAAGGGCCTTAGTTTAAAATTATCACAAATATTCATAAACAAACTCTTCAAACTGTTCTTACTTAGATTACATGAGTCTAAGTACAAATAGACATTCCAAAGCTTATTTAACTCTGAGTAGTTCGAATGTCGAGCAAGTGCAGTTGCAAGGTATTGGATTTTAAAATGTTTGGAAAGATGAGTGCCTAGAAACATCCGTATATAAATATCACTTGATGCTTTCAAGTTAAAAAATCAAATTACTTAGCTGAAGCAAAAGAAAGTCGAAGGACTAGATTTAAAATGGAAAGAGAATGTGTTTAACTGTTAAAATGGAGAATCTATATTACTCTGTCTGTGCTAGTGTAGGGTGGTTCAAAGATTCTGTCTCGTATGTCCTGAACTGGATAGATCTAACCACATGTGCAAGAAGTTAATTTTGCTCTCTTTTGACTGTAATTATCGAAAATCATGAAACAGCTAAAGTGTTTCAGCATGACTGGGAGAAAATTGCATTCAGAACTTATTCTAATCCTTGGTTGCATTGCCCTTTGGGTCTTTGCCAGAAAAGTTCAAAAGTCCTCAAAATTGGTAAAAAATTGTTAAACATGTAAATATTACAACTGCAAAATTCAATGTGCAGTTTATTGCATGAAGTAAAATGTATTACTATAACCACCAGGACGTGGTAGATCCCTTAATGGACAGGCACCGGCTAATGTCTCAATATGCCACCCAAATTTGCGGAAAACTATCGTCAATTAATTGACAAAATGGGATTGCAAATGCCATGTCCCTCTATTTCGTGAATTAACCTAGTTCAAAGCTACATGAACACCATTCATGTGTGCACTTGTGGCTGCCCTTAGTCATCTGGCTCACAAATAATAATTCAGAAATAATGGTGGATAAATCTGGTAAACTATAATAAAGTAAGTTCGAAAAGCATAAGCTACCACTACAAGTAAGCTTGCTTGTTGAGTGTGACATGGTGTGCTGCAGGCATGGTGGCAGATCTTCGGTCACTGGTTTGTGGTTGCTAACCTCAAATTAGCAAGGATATCTCAAATAGTTACTGGATTTGAGCATGTGCAGCTCATTATTAAAATTGAGAAACAGTAAGAGACTTTCATAATTGAGGTGGGGTTTTTTAGAAACAACCAAATGATTTTTTCTCTTTGAAAGGTACAGATTTGTGCTATGAGTATCATCCTAAGTTCTTTGGGTCTGTCAAGTAAAAACTCATGTGAATAAATGTGAATTTAAACGATGAATGGTTTACAGATTCATACTCTGTGAGAAACTTGTGTGCAAAAACCTCTTGATGTAAACTTGCAATGCTTGTACAGTATAATAAAACATGGTATTTTATTTATTTATTTTATTTACTAAAGATGTGCTTAACCGCCTGATGCGCCTATATATGCACTTGTGACATTTGTGTTGTATGCCTATTAGTAGAGTAGGTAGGAGAACTTATAGTAGGATCAAGTCCAATTCTTAAACTGTTTGGACTTTGGATGCATAAGATTGCCCTTTACCGTGTTGTATCTTTGCTTACAACATTTTGTCCTTGAAGAAAGACATGAGACTGAAACCCCTTTCTTGAATTCGTTCCTCGTTTTCCTTTTTTTTTTTTTTTTTGTTTATCTTTCCCACAACATTTTCTGAAAGAAAGACCCTGAAGTTTGATTTTTCTTTTCCATTCTTTCTATATCATTCCTTTTGCAGCTGCCGCCTGCCCCAGCTCCGCCACCATTTCCTGAGGGCTATTTACCTCCCTCCAGCTCCGAGGCAGAAAAGGGCCAGAAGACCAACAAACAGCAGAACCTCAGGTTCCTCCTATGGATCCTATCATTGACCAAGGCCCAGCCAAGAGGATTAAATTTCAGTGATAATTTGTAAGCAGCACCAGTGCCTCCAATCTAATGAATAGCTTGAGCAAGAGATAAATTTCCTATCAATGTCTTAGGTTTCTGGTTCACATCTGTCTTATTGTCTAACATAGACGTAAAGATTTGCCATTATTGGAACTATGGCAGAAAATTTATGAAATTATCCTAAATTCCATCAAACTTCTAACTTTATATCCTAAATTGCAGACTTAAGTGGATGATATAACAAGGCTGACTGTATTGAAAAAACTTGCAAAGCAACCCCTTTACAATTTAGCATGAGATCACATGACTCTCAACCTGGTTGCTAGATATTTTTCTACAGATGACAAATGATGTAACATAAACATTCAGAATATGTATTTCCTTTCTTCAATCCTATTTTAGTTAAGGATTGGGCAGGATATCGGGTACCGTATCCTAGTTGCCTGTTCTAATTGCTTATCCTATTTGCCTAGTTTAAGATCAGTTTGTCTCTCTCTGTTGTGTCAGTTGGTATTTTGCTATTTTAGCCGTTGAACTCGGTTACATATCACCTGATGTATCTCATCTTAGGGTCTGTTTGGTTACCAATAATGGAGGTGTAGTTGCAACCGTTGGAATATGTTGGTGAATTCTTATATATGGTTTGCTGTACTCTAATTTAACCATATGACTGAATGTACCAAAATCCCCAGTGAGCAATGAATAATAATCTTCACTTACATCTTTTTACTGTTTTGACCATATGACTAACTGCTTGCACGTACGTTATTATTTTGCTAACAGGTGGGATCAATGGTCTTATGATCATCACCTATCTTAGCCAGTCAAGATTTTAGTCGCATAAAACTGCAAGCTGTTAATTATTCCTTCACTTTTAGGGATTATTTGAATCTCCATGTGAGTGGAAAGTTTTCAACGTCCACGCAAGTCTGGAAGAAGGAAGAATAAATGAAGAGCTTTAAGGGTTCATGGAAACCTAGATTTTGTCCCAAAATTCTAGAATGCCAAAGATGGTTCACCTTTCCATGGAGATTCTAGCATGCAAGAGGACTTGTTCATGAGCTAGAGAGGGGATTTTTTTTGAAAAAAAAAAAGCAATAGAGAAAGTAGGAAGAATTAAGTTTTTTAACAACATTGTTTTACTGCAACAGAAACCAAAAGAGGATGTTCATCCTCTATCAGGCAAGCATAAAAATAGCAGGAAAGCTATAATCCCATCTTTTTGATTCCAACGGTTTGGAGGTGGAACAAATTAAGACCAACTTGTACTCAAAGCAAAACAGTCAGAGAAACAAATCAAGGACGCTCATCATCTACCAGGAGAGCATGAAAACAGCAGACGTACCATAACAATTCTCATGAAAGGATACAGATTTAACAGATAACAAAATCCCGTGCTTACATCATCGAATCAAATACAGCTTCCAATTTGGATCAAATCCAAATTATTGCATAAATTATTGACATAAATGAGAAAGGGCTTGAATTATTGCTTAACTAATGTTGGCGTTACATTCAATGCTGGATATGTAAGTGTATCCATTGTATCCATTGACTACTCTGGAGAGTATCTTGCAAAATCAAAGACAGACCCTTTTAACGTGGTAACCAGCTGAATTCTAACCAAATGTGCATCAAATGTAACAGAAACTACAAGGCAGCAGCAGCGATAACATCTTCGGAATATGCTATAAATATAAGGTTCTTGTTATGGGGTTGTGATTCAGGACCATAAGGAGCGATCTTTGATATCATACTTGCTACCACCTTGCAAGCCTTCCCTGTACACAAGTGTCCACTTCTCAAATGTACAATCAACAAAGTCATAGTAGCCCCCATGAAGAGAGAGCGTCCCTTCGCTCACTCTTTTTCTATCCATGGGTATGTCAGCAAGTTCAGCAGCGAGCCATTAATTGATTCCTGTAATAAGGAAACCATTTCATGAACAAATAGCTCAACACCAAAGTAGCATAAAGACAAACCCAACTTGTGACTTTCTTTTGGCAACTACACAGACCGGTAATATCAATCCATCCAAAAGATACCGTGGCCCCGGTTTGTAGACGTTTAAACATCTACAGATGGAAATAAAGAAAAGAGAGTGCAAATATCAGCAAATGCGCTCCTTTTTTGCTTGGCAGGATCAAAAATGATGCATGCATCCTGCATCTATACACAAGCTCACTAAAAAGCCAAATGCAAAATCAAAGAATGCATGCATTTGTGTTGGTGAATGCGATGCATACATAGTATTCTGGTTACTTGTCCAGCATTACAAACAAACCCAAATACAATATGGTCAGCTGCAAATGACACATACATACATATGTTGAGTACATATGTCTATGCATGTGTATATTGCCACATGAAGGATCAAGATATTGTGTGGCTGTGAAGGAAAGGGGCATTACTACCTTTTCACAATGTCTGCATTGCATGTCAAAGCTCAGGCTTCCAGCAGCAGCTTCTGTGCTTAATCTTGCATTCTTTCCAATGGAAACCCAATCTTTAATAAAGCTTCTCGAATGTGCAAAAAATAGAGAAAAATAATGAGAATCCACTTCAGATGATATTTACACAAGAACAATAACAGCAGAAAAGGAGACTATGGAAAAAAATGCAGGCAATGCCTATATTTACAGTTACCTGGAATCAGAACCTTCTTTCGTATGCATAAGAGCCTGAATGCCCCCACAACGGCTATGACCAATAACTAATATATTAGGAACCTAGACATGTGAGCAAAGTTTGTCTCAGCTCCCAAGGAGAATAGTAAACTGTTTCAAAAGGTGTGCAGATGTGTAGCCACCCAAATATAATTAAGGCATAAACATTATAAAAAAAATCCTTGCCTCAAGAGAATTTACAGCAAACTCAAGCGCTGCACTAGTTTCTGAGGCCCCATGCTGCAATATATATATTATGAGTTACTGAATGTCAGAAATCTCATACAGCAGCAAAAAAGAAAAAGCTTTCTTTTACCAAATTAGTGCAATTCAGTAAGCTGGAGTAATTTTTATGTCAAAAGCAGTACCTGAAATGGTGGAACCAGGTTTGCCACATTTCGCACGGTAAATGCTTCCCCTGGTCGAAATCCCAAAACATCAGAAGGGCAGACCCTTGAGTCTGCACATGCAATTACCATAAACTGCACTTGAAACGATCAGTTGACAGGAAACTACACAATTACCCTATGATAAATGTGTTAAATAATGTATGAAATAATGTAACGTCTGTGTGATACTGTGATGTTATTGTAAAGGTATCAGTGAACGGTAAAAGGGTAGGAATGAGAACCACAATTTTAGTTTGAAAACCCACCTTGGGTGTCTGCTGTTGGGAAAGGTTCTGATAGTGAACCAGATTTTCCCTGTCAATGGCATACTCTGATCAGTTTAGAAACCAAATGTTCTTTCAAGCGCAACATCCATTTCTACTCACATGTAGTTCCGTTTTTTGAACCTTCGAAACCTAAACTTCAAATCTTCAAATAGATCCAACCCACAATCTTTTCCTTCTAATCTCTGCTTTTCATATTCGGTAAGCCATTGAGTCAAGCCAATAGGTTCTTCCGAAGCCTCTGTCTTGAAAGGAGGTTTTCTCCTGCAAATGAAGATCTATTTTACACTTGTGCAGCATGTGATAACATGGTGATCAAAGAAAGACTCAAGAAGCACACCAACCTTTACTTTTGCATATTGCAACAGATCACGCAACATAGATTTAAAGTGATGAACCACTAAAAGCATTGTAGCTATCATAAAATTGGTCATAGTTACTAAGCACATTTGAGCTTTTGGGGAATGCATTCAATTCGCTTTCTTCCTGATAAAAATAAGTATGGAAACATGAAAGGAACCACATGGAGACCCCATTGGAAACATGTTCAAATTCAATAGTTACAAAAATATGGAGATAGCAGTGGAATAGCCTATGGCTTCCCAAGTGATTTCCATCAATTTCTCCCATAATACAAACATTTGCATAACTTTTTCTTGGAATTAAAATATATAAATTAGGAAACACTACATTTAGCTTAAAAGGAAGTTACTATTTGCTGTGCAGTCCAAAGATGAGAAAGGTCCTATTAAAACACATAGTAATATGTACATAATGTGTCAGAATTCACAATACATACATGACCTGAGGGAGTCCCAGATAAAGCTTGGCAAGAAAATGTAGAAAACGTAAGAAGCTACAATCCGAACACAAAACTCAGATAACTGTCACATGCTCTAATTTTCTGGCAGAAGATTAACCATTAGAAATTTTCCAAACTGATAACCTGAGATTGTTTCACAAAGTTTCATGAAGAACATCCACCTAAGTGAATCTACCACATTGAGCCAATTTTGAAGGAAAAAATCCATACAGTGGTATCAACAGGCTGGTTGATATATTACAAATATCACAAGATTTGGTAGCTGATGTAAAACTCCCTAAATCCACTGAAATCTTTTCGAATCGAGCATTATTGTGAGACCTAAAGAGAAAGTTCACCGTGAAATCACCAGTCTAAAAAACTAAACTAAAGCTCTCTAAACCCATTGAAATAATTTTGAGTAAGGCAATATTCATATGCCTCAAGAGACAATTCACCATGGAAACACTAGTCAAACAAATTAAAGCTCTCATAATCTGTTGAAATCAATTTGAGTCAAGCAGTATTTGTGGCCTCAAGCGAATGTCTGCCATGAAATCAACAGTCAAACACTACAAACTATGACAAGACTAATTGCTTAGCTAGTTTATATCGAGAAAAGGTAGACTTCACATAAAATTAAGATTGACTGGAAAAATGAGATGCTGCCTATTCCCACATATATGTAGCCAAGCATCACATAAATTGAAGGCAAAGAAAGATAAGGCTTTTGATTTAAATCAATGAAAAATTAGGGTGTACGCATGATTACACAGAGTCATCAATTTTCCATCATATAGATACATATTTAACACCCCAAAGGGGAGCTACTAAATTTTGGGGTCAGTTCATATTAATTACGACAAGTTTCAAAAGTGCAATTTTGGTAGTTTAGTTGCAGTCTACTGTACTTATGTTTCCATTTTTTTGGGATTTCAGAGATTAAGTAGATTAGAATAGAGATATCCATTTAATACAGAGTCTAAGTGTTCATATATTTTACTTGAAATAGTGCCAAGGTTATGCTTGAAAAGAATTACTTCTGTTGAGAAACAATGGTCCAATTTGCCTCCTAAATTATCATATTTTGAGCTTGTTTATTTATCATTTATTTTATTAAAAGACACAGGAATTTTGTATCATTCCAGAATTTATTTTCTCAATATGGATTAAGATCGACAGTAAAACTTAAGATCGACAGTAAAACTTTTCTGTTTTTCTTCATTCTTTCCCTCCTTCCTTTCTTTTATTCTTCCATTCTTCTTTTCTTTCTTTAATCTCTTTTCTTCTTTCCTTTCTTCTTTTTTCCTTCCTTTCTTTTATTTTTCTTTCTATTTTCTTCGTTTCTTTTTTCCTTCTTTTATTCTTTCCTTCCTTTATTCTTTCCTATTTCTTCTTCTTTCAGAGTCCCTCCCCACCAGATTTAAAATCATGTCCTTAAATGTAAAATTTAAATATGAACAAAATTACTTCTATAAAAATCATGATGACTTAGGATCCTCAACAATTTGGACATGAAGTGGAGAGGTTATCATGACCATCAGTGAATTGCATGATGGTCTTAATTTGATGGGTCCCATATGGTAAATGGGATTGCACCTTTCCTGCTACCATGTGGGGCCCATAAAATCATGGCCATCATGCAACACACATGTGGCCATGATTTGGAGACTGAACTTCTCCCTTAACAACTCACCAAATGACAGTTGTCCGCACTGAGTTGTGTCTTTATTTTAATTTTTTTGTTTTCATCTACAGAAACTACCAATCCAACAATTAGCAAACACCGTAAGTAGGGCTAAAATTGAATCAGATATAGATCAGATACTAGCATATCCATATCCATATTTGTTTTGTCTGACGAATACAAATACGGATACGGATATTATTCGGATGAAAATATTCATATTCATATTTGTTTAAATGGATAAAGATACAATTTGGATACTGGAAGTATGGATATAATTATGGATGTTACCTAGATAATTAAACTTTATAACCATAGAATCAAAGATATTACTAAATAGATGATAAATCAAGTTAATAACATATTTATATAGTGGTATATTTCTTAAAATTAATAAATGCTATATAAAATTATATGTAGATTCGAATATTCGGATACGGACCAGATAGTTATCTATCCGTATCCATATCCATTTTCTTTGACAGATGTGGATGTGGATGTGGATGTGGATACGGATGCAGTTAGATCTTCAAATTTCTATCCATATCCGAATTGATTCAGATACGAAAACGGATCCGGAGATAAATATCCATAACACTTTCACCCCAAACCGTAAGGCCTCTCATAAAATTCCGTGAGACACCTAAATTGGAAGGTCTCCTCGAATCATATCCACTAGTTCTAACTCAGCGTGGACAGAAGGTAATCCTAACCAGAATTACTCATTTCAACACAATTTCTCCTCAAGATTTCTTATGTCTGCCCTGATTTAGCTTAACACCGTACAGAAATGAATTGTGATGAAAATTACTGAGCTAGTCCATGTCAATCGCAACAGAACCACCAAATTAACACAGTTCTCGCCTCAAAATTTCATCTTTTCCTGTCTAAGCTAACCAGATATCAAATATCAAAATGAAATTAAACTTACTCAATGGACCCCAAAATTCTCAAACGTGAATTACGTGTTCGTGCCATCTTCAGCGGCGAACGGCAGATCTAAGAAAACAACAACAATAACATATCGTCAAGAGAAAGCACATCACAAAGCCATTGAAATAGAAACGAAGAAGAAGAAAAGAGCAGAAGGGCTCACCTTGAACGCTCCAAGGGGCTTCCCGGAGAAACCAGCGACAGGCCCATCGGAGAGAGAATCAGAGCTTGCGGAGGTGAAAAGATGGCCGGAGGGCAGCGAAGCCCGGAGCCGGGCAGCCATGAGAGGAGATCACCGGGGCTCGTGTTAGGGTTAGAGATCGAGCTAGGGTTTGGATTTCGCTCATCTGAGAGCAAGCGAGAGAGACGAGATCTCGACAAAGCGAACGGTTTTTGTTGATAAAGACAGGGCGAACAGTTCGAGGGAGAAAACAATGGAGCTTTAAGAACTGAGACGGTTTTCTGAGCCAGATTTCCCGTCCCTCATTTTTGCCAAAGAAAGGAAGATTAAAAGTGAAAAGAGTAATTCTCGGTACATCATGTGCGATACAATAGCAGCATACCGTTTAATAAATAAAATATTAAATATTTAGATGAGATAGATATTTAATATTATTAATATTTTTAAAATTTTTATAATAAAATATTTTTTTTCGTATAACAAAAAATAATAATTATTATTCTTAATATTTGTATGATTTTTATGAATATATATGATGTCTTCAACGATATATATGACTTTTATATCTTTATAACATCTTGAATAAGATATATGATATTTTAATAATATATAAATTTTTTAATATTTTATATAATTTTATATGAATATATATGATATTTTGAACAATATATATAATTTTTATGAATATATATGACATTCTGAATAATATATATGACTTTCTAACACCTTATATGGCTTTCCGTAAATATATATACAACATCCTGAATAATATATATGACTTTCTAATGCGTTATATGATATCTTGAACAATACATATGATTTTCTGTGAATATATATGATATCCTGAACAATATATATGACTTCTTGATGCTTTATATGACAAACAGAAAATCATATAAGACTTCAGGGAGTCATATATATTATTCATGATGTCATATATATTTACAAGAAGTCATATATATTATTTAGGATATCATATATATTGACAGAAAGTCATATAAGGTATTACGAAATTATATATATTGTTCAGGATGTCATATATATTCAAAAAAAATCATATATATTGTTTAGGATATCATAGATATTCACAGAAAGTTATATAAGATATTAAGAAGCCATATATATTATTTAGGATGTCATGTATATTCATAGGAAGTAATATATATTGTTTAGAATGTTATATATATTTCTAAGAAGTCATACAAGATATCAAGAAGTCATATATATTATTCAAGATATCATAAATACACAGAAAGTCATATATATAGTTTAGGATATCATATATATTCATGAAAAATCATACAAGGCATTAGAAAGTAATAATACTGTTTTTCTTATTCATTCATAAGAAAAAATATTTTATCATCTGAAAATTGACAAAAAAATAACTGAGTGGTATTAAATATCTGTCCTATCATTAAATACGTTATGTGCTCCAAGATAATTGGGTGCATTCTATGTCAATTTTATTGCATCGCACGATACTTTCTCGAAGTGAAAATGAGCTGAGCAGTTTGCAGGATAGTCGAATTTGATTTGGATTCAAGCTCGATTCAACTATTATCGAATTTAAATAATTTAAATAATTTTTCAAATCAAACTTAAATACAGAACATTTGATTTGAAAGCTCATAGGCTTAATTGAATATATATTTTTAATAATATTATATTTATATATAATATATATTAGCAATCTAATATTTTAAAATATAATAGTATGATATTTTATTTTAACTATATTTTTTAATTATACCAAATCTCAAATTCAAATTTCAATTCAAATTTAAATACGGTTTGAGTCCAATCAAATTGGATATATATTTTTTTGCCAAATTAAGCACGAATTTGAATATCAAATTAAATTTAATTTTGAATTAAAATTTAAATTTAAATATTTTAAATCAAATAAATTTGAATCTCTAGCTATCCGACTCAGCTCGGTTATATTCTTAAAAAAAAAAAATGGCGCCCAACGCCACAAGCTTAAGATTCAAGAGTTATGCAGCGAGGAATGGGATCGGTGGCTTCAGAAGCCGCATTGGATTTATTGGGCGCGCGGTTGGATATAGGTTTGTCCGTGGTTCGGATCTCCGCCCAGACACGTGGGTCCGTAGATCAGCGGTGCGGAAACGATCAACATCGATACACGCTTTTAAACCGTTCAGACTTCTCTACGTGTGAAAAACGAAGCAGCTTCTTGACTTGTGTTTACGTGGCACTTCAGGGTGGCCCAACGGATGCTCATGTGCAGGTACGCTTGGGAGCAATTTTTATTCCTAAATTTCGATTAATTGAGGTGGGTGCCAATAAAGTGGGATGGGAGCTCGGACCCACAGTGGTTGCTGAATGCTAGATGTGGATGTGAACACAAATAATGTGCAGAATTGTTGGGAATGAAATTAATTAATGAACCGGCAAATCCGTTAGGGCCGGTTTAAATGAAGGTCAATATCCCCAAAATGGAATGACAACGAGCAGTTGCCACTCCAACCACTTAATTAGAGAAACTTGATTATGGTCAATTTTTCATCGTCTATCGTCAAGAATGAATATCTGCAAAACAACATTCACGCAGATCGAATTTATGTCCGACAAAAATCCTCCGATGTCTAAGTCAGAGAGAAAAATTGATGAACAGAAGTTGAATGTAAGCAATAGCAGAATTTTGACCCAGAGTTGGCTTACCAGTCCTATTTCTCTTACCCCCTTTTATAGATGAGATTTTTGTAACCGTCGGACGTGATCCCATATTTTATGACGCTAAATCATCGGACCATAATCGCATAGTAAATCGTTAGTTCCCACTAATTGCGCCGTGATATGCGGCCAGTAACCATTCATGACGGTTATGGTATATCTTAGTTGACTGGCGATCATATATCGGTAGAATCTGTGAGCGACTGTCGGCTATTAGTTCTGTTATGCCAACGGTCAAATCGTCTATCATTGATCGATAGTCGGTAGTCGAATATCAGTCGGTCGACCAATCTTAATTGGTCAGCTGACAGTAGATCGGCGCAATTAGTTCGGTCGGTCAATGAAGAATCGGAGCTGTCTGTTCGATCGATACATAGTCGGAGTCATGGAGATCAAAATCGGGGTCGGTCGGTTTACCCAACAGTTGCCCCCCACTCTCAAGTCTAAAGTGATTCGACGTGTGAACTGTCACGTGATTTATCACGTTGGACAAAGAGAGTTCTGTCACATCGAGCTCCGATTTTGATACCATTTTCTCTGAGATACGAGTGATCGACTATTTTATCATATTGGTAGGTACAGTTATCTGTCACACTGATCGGATGATTCGATATCAGTTGTTAGTGTCAGGTGTCGTTTCGAAAAGTTGATTCGACGTCGGATGATATGATTCTAACAAGTAAATTTATTCTACGTATCCGAATGTTATTGGATCGAAATTGTTCATGCGAATAGGGGTGACGTGGCTCAATCTGGAGCAGGTGCGTCGAACCGTCCGATGAATGATCGGTCCAGATATTGCCACATGTCGTCATCTCGTAGATTTTCGATTTGACCGCCTTCATCTCGGTCAGTGAGGGATCCTCTATAAAGGGTTGCTCTCAGACAAATTTTCATTTTTCACTGTTTTTGATGCTCAGACTCTGCCGGATTGTTGCCCAATGCCCAAGGTTATCGCTCTCAACTTTCAGGTCAACTTCGTCTTTCTTTTGAGTCTTTCCTCTAAAGTCTCTATCTTCTTCAGAGTCATTCTCATGGCTAGGGCTTCTCCTTCTCGGGAAGATTGGTCGGAGAATCCGACTGATGAATCCCAGTCGAGTCCGGATGTGAAGGCCTCTTCACTTTCGGAACCGAATGTTGAATGGCTCCGAGAACAGTTTTGTATCTCGGAGCAGTTTCAACTTTTCGCTCCTAGGGCTGATGGTTAGGTGAATAACCCACTTTCGGGCCAGGTGGCCTTCTACGTCAAAGATCTTCGGACGGATCTTTGATTTTCGATTCCAGAATTTGTTAGAAATATTTTGGATTGTTACGAATTTTGCTCGACTCAGCTGGCACCGAACTCGATCCGACTGATAATTAGCTTTGCTTTATTATGTCGGATGTTGCCGACCATGCCCCGCCCTTCTCTTTTTAGGGCTTTCTTCGTCCTCTGACCTCATCCGAAGGTCCGAGGGTGGTGGTTCTTCAATCTCCGAAAAGGTCTTTCCTTTATTATCGATCTTCCATCGTCCATTCATGGATGGAAGAACCAGTTTTCTTTGCTTTTTCTTCTCTTCCTTGGGGTTTTCCTTCTCGTTGGGGCGATCCACGAATCGATCCCAACGACAACAGTCAAGTAGAGATCGACGATCAGGAGGACTTTCACTGGCTGAAAGACATGTCAGTCCCGAAATAGAAAGAGCTTATAACCGAACAGGCCCTTTATGACGCCGACCTTAGTTCGGTTCCTCATCTAGGTATAGTATAGCTGGTCGATTATTTTTGACTTTTTTTTTACTTGCTGAATTGTACTGACCTCCGTTGTAATTGCAGCCATGCAGCAGAGGATAGGAGTGTTGAATGTCAACATTCGTCAGTACGCTGCCAAGAAGAGGGCAGCATCTGAGGTCGGGCCTTCACAATTGCCGAAGAGGCATCAAGCACCAGCTCTAGTCGGCGTTTCAACGTCGGTCATGAAACCCGATGTCCCATGGGCATCGGTTCCCGAACCAATCTTGGCACTGTCAGCTCCGACAGTGCTCCCTGCTGCATCGTCCAAGGAAGGGCGATGAGAAAAATTACCGAAACAACATCGGTAGTCCCACCATCTGAGGAGGTTCGAGCCGAGGCAAGAGAGCCTGAATAATCTGCGACTGCGCTAGTTGCTCCTTCAATTAAGGCGCAGTCAAGCTCAAGCTTCCCCTCGCTTTCAAACATGGGGCCGCCGACAACAGACTGGGGGAAAGTTTCGGTGGCGTCGGTGGATGATGCAGCATCGGAGGGCCATGCGGTGCACTTCGACCTCCAAGTGCCCGTCGATGAATCGACCCTGATTAATTCTGTACCGGCCAAGCGACTGTGCCAGGCGACTCTTCTTCCGACTGATCGAGAGCACCGGAGGAAACGATCGGTGGTCGAGATGTTTTCATCTTTTATCCGACAATCATTGGGTAAGTCTCTTTGATAAACTTTCTTTTTTTCTTTTTTTAACCTTGACTTATCCTCTGTCTGCAGTTGATCCACGACATGTCCGACCTGAAGATCGGCTCCACGAAGTTCGCCGATATCCTTAGTGCATGAAAGAATAAGGTGGCAGCCGCTGATACTGACAAAGTGGCTGCACTTGAACAACTTAAGTCGGCGGCAAAGCAGGAAGCCAAACTTCAGGAGGAGATTTTCCGACTAGCCGATGACTTGGCATCCTCGGAGGCTGAACTTAAGTCAGCTCACGGAGCTATTTCGGCTATTGAGTCACAAGTCAAGAGAAAGAAGCATTCTATCTACCGGCTTCGACGAGAGCGAGATAGATGCATCAAAGAACTCGAAGCCGAATGTGGACGTCATCGGGCCAGCCTAAAAAGTTGGCACTGGCCGAAGAAGAATTATCTTCTGCTCGAGGTGATGCTGATTTGGCCAAGGCGAAAGCAAAGTTGGCAAGAGAAGCACTGGGTCGGGCAGTCGAGGATTTTCGAGGTTCGAAAGAATTCAAGGAAGAGATCTTCGAAGGTGGCTTCGCTTTGTACCGCATCAGATATGAAGACGGTCGAGATATGGTCGAAAAATTATACTCGAGCCTCGACTTGAGCAGCATCGTTCCTCCAAGATCGAAAAATAGAGTTGCTGAAGAAGAAGCTGCTCCGACTCAAGAAGAAGCACCGACTGGGCCTGAAATTGTTAAGTCGATGATGGTACACTCGAGCAAAAGAACAAAATAATGATGAAGCTTAGTTAGTGTATTCCCTTTTTTTTGTTCTATAATCTGATACTTGTAGTCGGACTTCGGTCCAATTTTGTAACTCTTTTTTGACAATGAATGGAAGGATTCTCCTTCTAAGTTTAGGCTCTTGTTTTACTTGTTCACAATGCTTGCAATGTAAAATAACCATCGAACATTAATCAGTGATCTGATCATTCGGTAGGACTTGTAGAATGTCCATCAGTCGCGTAGTCATTTTGACGTACTTAATAGAAATTAGGATAACGATTGTAGGTTGAATATCCCATACTCGATATTTGGTCGGACTTATACGTCAAATTATCTGACAATCGGTGGCAAGCCGAATATCCCTCGACTGACCGTAGTCTAGTCAGTATAATTTCAATCCGACTTTGATCGTTTTGATATTTTCATTCCGCTTAGTTGGGACTAAGTTGGCATATTAGTCTTTTGACGATAGTCAGCATTTACAATGGAGAGCCAATATTGAGAACCGAAGTATAATCGATGATTCGACTTTTACGGTGAAAGTCTGTGTAGTCGATGTCGGTTGAGATTACAGTCAGTATGTCGATTTTTGTATGAGAACCGAAATACAGTCATCACCGAAGCATTTGATTATTCATTTTTTATAGTGGAGGCTGAGATAAACTTCATGTCAAAGTATAGTAGATAGCTCGACTTTGGCAGTGGAAGTCGACATATAGCCAGTAGTTGATAAAACTTGTCAAAGACTTGCGATTTTGAAATTCTGATTATATTTTAAATAATGTACATATCGATGACTTTATTGATATTACATCTTTAGATTATCGGCATTCCATGTTCGAAAAATCGCCGACCCTTCGAGAGTTTCTAGCCAATATGCATTCGGTCTAAGAGTTTCGGATATTTTGTAAGGTCCTTCCTAGTTCGGAGATAATTTTTCTTGATCCAAGGGTTTTGAGACTTCTGCTTTTCTTAAGATCAAATCTCCTGATTGAAAGACCTTCAGTTTGACTCTTGCGTTGTAATACTGGGCTAAACTTTGTCGATATGCAGCCATCTGAACTTGAGCTTGCTGTCGAAGTTATGGAAGGAGATCTAAGTCGGCTCTCCGACGTTCGGAGTTACTCGACTCACTATATTGCTCCACTCTTGTTGATGGCAATCTGATCTCAAGCGGTATCATTGCTTCTGTCCCATAAGCTAAGCTAAAGGGAGATCCTCTTGTTGGTATGCGGGGAGTCGTTCGATACGCCTATAAGATCGGATATAATTCTTCTACCCAAAGATCTTTGGCTTCATTCAGTCGAATTTTTAGCCCGTGTAGGATTATCCGGTTGGTTACTTCCACCTCGCTATTTGACTGTGGATGGCCGACCGATGTGAGTTTGTGTGTAATATGAAACTTCATACAAAATTTCTAAAATTTTGATTGTCAAATTATCGATCATTGTCAGTGATGATAGTGTGTGGCAAACCGAATCTGTAAATGATGAATTTCTGAATGAAGTCTTCCATCTTACTTTCAGTGATTTGCACCAGAGGTTCGGCTTCTACCCATTTGGTAAAGTAGTCGATGACGATCACTATGAATTTTTCTGACCAAATGTCAGGAGAAAGAATCAAGTATGTCAATCCCCATTGCACGAAGGGCCATGGTGCTATAATCGACGTCAGCTGACTAACCGGTTGATGTTATATTTTTGCATACTTTTGACATGGTTCACACCTTCGGATGACTTCAGCTACGTCTTTTTCATGGTGGCCAATAATATCTTTATCGTAGAACTTTATAAGCTAGAGACTTACCCCTCAAGTGATTTTTGCAAATCCCTTCGTGCACTTCTCTAAGTGCATAGTTGACATCTGTAGGTCCTAAACACTTCAGCAAGGGAAGAGAGAATGACCTTTGTAAAATAATCATTTATTATTACATATTGAGAGGCCGTCCATCGGAGTCGTTTAGCCTCCGAGGAGTCCACAGGAAGGTCCCATCGATCAGGTATTGAATGATCGGATCCATTTAGCTTGGTTCGATAGTGAGCTGCAATACTTCCTCGATTTTATCAATACTTGGCTGTTCGAGGCATTCAACAAATGTCCAATCCAACGAGTTGAAAGCAGTAGTAGCCAGTCATGAAAGTACGTTGGCTCAAGTATTTTATTCTGAAAATGTGAAGGATCTCGAAACGTGAAGGATCTCAAAATATTTCAAGCTTGCCGTAAAATCTTTCATCTTCTGAAGGTACTTCATCATAATGGGGTCACAGGTCTTAAATTCGCCCTTGATCTGTTCAGCAATCAGTTGTGAGTCGGTGAAGACCTTCAAATTGTAAATCTCAAGCTCCTTGGCTATCTTCAAGCCGGTCAAAAGTGCTTCATATTCGGCTTGAATATTTGAGGCTTTAAAGTTGAACCGATGGACGTACTCGATGACTATCCTTTCGAAATTCATGAGTCTGAGGTCAGCTCTACTATCTTGTGCATTAAATGCTCCATCAATGTGCAGTATCCAGGTCGACTTTAAGTCGGGTTTAGGAGTCATAGCCTCTTTTATTATGTTGTTATCTGTATCTTCTGACTTATTGTCGAATATAGTACATTCAGTGATAAAATCAGCTAGGACTTGTGCCTTCATGGACGGTCATGGGTGATATTGAATGTCGAACTCACCAACCTTCACTGCCTACTTTGCCATCCAACCTGACGTGTCAGATCGATATAAGATTGCCTTCAGCAGCTGATTTGTCAGAACTACAATCGGATGGGCTTGAAAGTATGGACGAAATCGTTGTGCCGATATGATTAGGGTATAGATCATTTTCTCCGTCCTTGAGTATTGAATTTCGATATTGTGAAGTACTTTATTAGTGTAGTAGATTAATCGATGGATTCGATTCTCATCTTCCTAAACGAGCACCGAACTAACTGCTTCTGCTGAAGTTGCCAAGTAGAGATATAATGTCTCTCCAACCCTTGATTTTGTGAGCAAAGGTGAAGAAGCCAAGTATTGTTTCAAGTCTTCAAAGGATTGTCGGTATTCATCCGACCATGAAAAATTCTTCGTCTGTCGCAAAGTTTTGAAGAATGACGAGCATCTCTCAACCAACCTAAAATAAATCGATTAAGCGCGGCAATCCTTCCGTTGAATTACTGTATCTCTTTCTTTGAATTTGGGTGCTTCATGTTGTTAATAGCTTTGATTTTTTAAGATTAGCCTCGATTCCTTGTTGTGAAACAAAAAATTCAAAAAATTTCTCTGAGGTTACCCCAAATGCACACTCAGTCGGATTTAATTCATCTGATGCCGTCAGAGTGTGTCGAAAGCTTCCTCCAGATCCCGAACATGATCTAAAATTTGGAGACTCTTCACCAGCATGTCGTCCATATATACTTTCATGTTCCGTCCGATCTGTGTCTTGAAGATCTTGTTGACGAGTCATTGATAGGTAGCGCCGGTATTTTCAAATCGAAAGGCATTACTTTGTAGCAGTATATGCCTTTGTCGGTCATAAAAGTCGTGTACTCTTCATCTTCTGGTGCCATGCAGATTTGATTATATCCAGCGAAGGCATCCATGAAACTCAGAAGTCAGTGGTCAAAAGTTACATCAACCAATTGGTCAATCTTCGATAATGAAAAGCTGTCTTTCGGACAAGCTACATTCAGATCGGTATAGTCGATGCAGATCCTCCATTTTCATGAGCTTTTCTTACCATTACCACATTGGCAAGTCAGTCGGGATATGTAGCTTCTTTGATGAAGTCTGCTGCGAGGAGTTTGTCGACTTCTTCATCAATGATCTTTTGTCTTTCAGGAGCAAAAGGTCGCTTATTCTGTCTCATCGGCTCAACATTTAGATTGATATTAAGTCGGTGAGTTATTATTTATGAAGGAATCCCGAGCATGTTGGTGGCCAACCAAGCAAAATATCGACGTTGGCTTTGAACAATTTTATTAGTTGTTGCCACTCTGAGTCGGATAATTGTGATCTAATTCGGACCATTTTTTGGAATCTTCTTCTTTTAACGGGATAGAAACCAGTTGTTCAGCTGGTTCACCCCTCTCTTGATTTTCTCTTTGGTCCAATTTGTCAACAAGCAAAGAGTCTTCATGTTTATTATTTTGGATGGAGACAAAGAAGCAACGTCGAACGAGTTGTTGATCTCCACGCATCTCTTCGACTCCATATCTTATCAAAAATCAAACTAACAAATGGTATGTCGAAACCACTGCTCTCAGAGCGTTAAGCCCAGATCATCCGAGTATGGCATTATAAGCTGAAGGTACTCAAACTACTGTGAATATTATGAAAACAGTACTCTGTTATGATTCGGTTCCAGCGGTTAAGGAGAGAAAAATTTTTTCCTCCACTGTGATAGCATCTCCTGTGAAGCCGACCAGTGATGTTGAGACTCTTCTGAGTCGGTCAGTCGACAGTCGCATTCGAAAAAAAGTGAAATAAAATAAAACATCAGTTGAACTTTCATTATCTACAAGTATTTTTTTACATTATAATTCACTATTGTTGCCGAAACAACAACAGCATCATCATGGGAGTCTGAATTTTTCGAACATCTTCTTCAAAAAATTATTACATTATCGAGTCGTCGTCGCTTTATCGACTCATCTTCGGAAGTTACCCCCATGTCCAGTCGTTCGGAGATCATGTTGATCACCCTTGCAGTCGGTTGATTATTTACAGCTTCCTCAGTTTGCAGTTGAGGTCGTCGATCAGCAGGAGGTTGAGTCGGTGGATCTCTCCGATATTTTTGAGGTAGTCTCGTCGAATCAGGACTTCTATCTCATCCCTAAGCTGGATGCATTGTTCGGTATCATGACCGTGATCATGATTGAACCGATAATACTTCCTCTGATCGTGGTTCCTTGGTAACTCTTTCATCGGTGGGGGGGTGTCGTAGATATTTCGCTCCTTCGATCTCCATAAGGATCTACGCACGAGGAGCGGAAAGAGTATAGGAGTCATACCTGTCGTAACCCGACCTTGGACTCTGTCGTCAGGGTGAAGCTCGCTTATTGGACGGTGGCCGACTTGATTCGGCCGGAACTCCTCCCTTCTTCTGTTTCTTCTTCTTTTGACTTTTGCTTTCTGTCTGGCACCGGTCAGAAGCTCCTTCGTCTACGCGTATATATTTGTATGCACACTCTAGAAGTTCGGCATAAGTTTGAGAGAGAGTTTTATCCAAAGAATATGTGAATCGAGATCCCCTCAGACCTTTTTTCATGGTCGAGATAGCCATATTTTCATTAAGGTCTTTAACCTCAAGCGTGGCCGTATTAAACGAGCCACGAAATTCTAAAGTGTTTCAATCTCTCCTTGCTTAATTGAGAAGAGACTATCAAAAGTTCATGGCGACCTTCGACTGGTGCTGAAGTGAGCCACGAAAGAATATTCTAGTTATCCGAAAGAATATATGCTTTCTGACTAAAGCCCGAAGTATCAGGCTCGAGCAGCTTTCCGAAGAGTTATCGAAAAGTCGATGCATAAGAGGGTGTCGGTCATCCCCTGAATCATCATGAGAGCCTTGTAGCTCTCAAAGTGGTCGATCGGGTCGATGGATCCGTCGTATGGCTCCACCTGAGGCATCTTGAACTGAGATGGGATCGGTTGGTCCAAGACGTGTCGAGAAAGCGACTGGGCGGTGTGGAAGTCGTAGTTATTGGACTTCCGACCTTCTACTTGAAGCTGAGCGAGTTGACGATTGATTTTCTGAAATTTACGTTCATAATCATCGAATCATCATTGGAAAACTTCAGGAGTAGAACCACCCGATGAGTTTGAAGGAGACATGGAGGGTGTTCGCGATCGTTTCTGCTTCCTAATACTATTGAGATGGGAAGGAGAGGGGGAACGTCAGGAACAATGAGTGGCATGTCGAGAGTGCCGAGAATGTCATTGTTCATCTCGACGAGGAAGCCGAGATAGTCGCTCTGGAGAAGGAGATGGTGATCGTCATGGATGATGGCGGCTGTACCTGGATGGCATCGATTGTGCCATCGATTACTCTGTCGATGGCTGTTGCTGCTGGATTTGTTGCTGTTGGAAGCATTTGACTGCCTCTGTAAGGACATCCATCTGCTGCACGAGTGCAGCGATCTAGACGTCCGTGGTGATCACAGAACATGAAAAACTAGGCTCTGCTACTGGAGGAGGGGGAGGAACCTCTTTTCGACGGGAATAGTGTCTCGCTGACCCGATTGCAGTAGAATGCTGGGCCTTGATTTTCGTCATAGTGAATACGATTGCTACCTCCCTACCTGACGTGTCAATCTGTTGTGGCCAACTCTCCGTCGCCACTCGTCGAGAATGAACACCTGCAAAACAACATCCATGCAGACCAGATTTATGTCCGGCAGGGACCTCCGATGTCTAGGTCAGAGAGGGAAGTTGGTGAACAAGAGTTGAATGTAAGCAATAGCAGAGTTTTGGCCCAGAGTTGACTTACCAGTTCTGTTTCTCTTAACCCTTTTATAGATGAGATTTTCGTATCGTCGGACGTGGTCCCATATTTTATGGTGCTAAATCATCAAGCCATAATCGCATAGTGAATCGTTAATTCCCACTGATCGCATCGTGATATGCGATCGGTAACCGTTCGCGACGGTTACGGTATATCTGAGTTGACTGACCGACCATATGTCGGTAGAATTTGTGAGCGATCATCGGCTATTAGTTCTGTTATGCCGACGGTCAGGTCGTTTGTCGTTGATCGGTAGTCGGTAGTCGAATATCAGTCGGTCGATCGATCTTAATTGGTCAGCCGACAGTAGATCGGCACAATTAGTTCGATCGGTCAATGAAGAATCAGAGCTATCTGTTCGACCAATGCATAGTCGGAGTCATGGAGATCAAAGTCGGAGTCGGTCGGTTTACCCCAACAAGCTCCATGCCCATTTGAAAACAATCAATCTTTAAAACTCAATCCAACTCTTCTCTCAGTATTTAAATCTTACTAGCTTAAAGCCCTGTGCAATCTAAGGCATGTGATTATTTTTCTTAGATAAATTTTATGATAATTAACAACCTTGATTCTGTGAAGTTTCTTCATAAATTTATAATTTTTATTATTTTATTTTAATTATTTTTAATCTTTCTATCTCTCATTCTCCTTCTC
>KE504758.1:949570-962235 GCA_000441515.1 Elaeis oleifera | reverse complement strand
CGGCTGATAGCAGAGTTCGGAGGGCGCTCGGAGCAGTTTGGCTGATGGATGGAGAAGCTCATGATTGGAGAAACCCGGAGAGCGTTATGGAAGCTCGGACGGTCGGAGGAGTTCAGAAAGATGCCGCACCAAGTTGGAAGCCGAAAAAGCCCTGGAAGGTGGCTTTTTGAAAACTTCGGCTGGGGGTATTTTATACCCAACATAAGGTATTAAGAAGTTATATATATTATTCAGGATGTCATATATATTCAAAAAAATCATATATATTGTTTAGGATATCATAGATATTCATAGAAAGTTATATAAGATATTAAGAAGCCATATATATTGTTTAGGATGTCATGTATATTCATAGGAAGTCATATATATTGTTTAGAATGTTATATATATTTCTAAGAAGTCATACAAGATATCAAGAAGCCATATATATTATTCAAGATATCATAAATACACAGAAAGTTATATATATAGTTTAGGACGTCATATATATTCATGAACAATCATACAAGACATTAGAAAGTAATAATACTATTTTTTTTTGTTCACAGAGAAAAAAATATTTTGTCATCTGAAAATTGATAAAAAAACAACTGAGTAGTATTAAATATCTGTTCTATCATTAAATACGCTATGTGCTCCAAGATAATTGGGTGGTGCATTCTATGTTAATTTTATTGCATCACACGAGACTTTCTCGAAGTGAAAATAAGTCGAGCAGTTTGCAGGATAGCCGAATTTGATTTGGATTCAAGCTCGATTCAACTATTATCAGATTTAAATAATTTAAATAATTTTTTAAATCAAACTTAAATACAAAACATTTGATTTGAAAGCTCATAAGCTTAATTGAATATATATTTTAATAATATTATATTTACATATAATATATATTAGCAATCTAATATTTTAAAATATAATAGTATGATATTTTGTTTAATTATATTTTTTAATTATACCAAATCTCAAATTCAAATTTTAATTTGAATTTAAATACGGCATAGTTGATATTTGAGTCCAATCAAATTGGATATATTTTTTTTGCCAAATTAAGCACGAGTTTGAATATCAAATTAAATTAATTTTGAATTAATTTAAATTTAAATATTTTAAATCAAAATAAATTTGAATCTCTAGCTATCGGACTCAGCTCGGTTATATTCTTAAAAAAAAAAATTGGCGCCCAACGCCACAAGCTTAAGATTCAAGAGTTATGCAGCGAGGAATGGGATCGGTGGCTTCAGAAGCCGCATTGGATTTATTGTGCGCGCGGTTGGATATAGGTTTGTCCGTGGTTCGGATCTCCGCCCAGACACGTGGGTCCGTAGATCAGCGGTGCGGAAACGATCAACATCGATACACGCTTTTAAACCGTTCAGACTTCTCTACGTGTGAAAAACGAAGCAGCTTCCTGACTTGTGTTTACGTGGCACTTCACGGTGGCCCAACGGATGCTCATGTGCACGTACGCTTGGGAGCAATTTTTATTCCTAAATTTCGATTAATTGAGGTGGGTGCCAATAAAGTGGGATGGGAGCTCGGACCCCACAGTGGTTGCTGAATGCTAGATGTGGATGTGAACACAAATAATGTGCAGAATTGTCGGGAACGAAATTAATTAATGAACCGGCAAATCCGTTAGGGCCGGTTTAAATGTAGGTCAATATCCCCAAAATGGAATGACAACGAGCAGTTGCCACTCCAACCACTTAGTCAGAGAAATTTTATTATGGTCAATTTTTCATCATCTATCGTCGAGAATGAATATCTGTAAAATAACATCCATACAGATTGAATTTGTGTCCGATAAAAATCCTCCAATGCTTAAGTCAGAGAAAAAATTAATGAACAGGAGTTGAATGTAAGCAATAGCAGAGTTTTAGCCCAGAATTGACTTACCAGTCCTATTTCTCTTACTTTTTTTTATAGATGAGATTTTCATAATCGTCGGAGGTGGTCCCATATTTTATGGCGCTAAATCATCGGACCATAATCGCATAGTAAATCGTTAGTTCTCACTAATTGCGCCGTGATATGCGGCCAGTAACCATTCATGACGGTTATACTATATCTTAGTTGACTGGCGACCATATATCGGTAGAATCTGTGAGCGACCGTCGGCTATTAGTTCTGTTATGCCGACGGTCAAGTCGTCTGTCGTTGATCGATAGTCGGTAGTCGAATATCAGTCGGTCGACCAATCTTAATTGGTCAGCCGACAGTAGATCGGCACAATTAATTCGGTCGATCAATGAAGAATCGGAGCTGTCTGTTCGACCGATACATAGTCGAAGTCATAGAGACCAAAGTCGGGGTCGGTCGGTTTACCCCAACAGTTGCCCTCCACTCTCAAGTCCAAAGTGATTCGACGTGTGAACTGTCACGTGATTTATCACGTTGGACGAAGAGAGTTCTGTCACATCGAGCTCCGATTTTGATACCGTTTTCTCTGAGATACGAGTGATCGACTATTTTATCATATTGGTAGGTACAGTTATCTGTCACACTGATCGGACGATTCGGTATCAGTTGTCAGTGTCAGGTGTCGTTTCAGAAAGTTGATTCGACGTCGGATGATATGATTCTAACAAGTAAATTTGTTCCACGTATCCGAATGTTATTGGATCGAAATTGTTCACGCGGATAGGGGTGACGTGGCTCAATCTAGAGCAGGTGCATCGAACCGTCCGATGAATGATCGGTCCAGATATTGCCACATGTCATCATCTCGTAGATTTTCGATTTGATCGCCTTCATCTCGGTCATTGAGGGATCCTCTATAAAGAGTCGCTCTCAGTCAAATTTTCACTTTTCACTGTTTTGACGCTCGAACTCTGTCGGATTGTTGCCCCAACACCCAAGGTTATCGCTCCCGACTTTCAGGTCAACTTCTTCTTTCTTTTGAGTCTTTTCCTCAAAAGTCTCTATCTTCTTCAGAGTCATTCTCATGGCTAGGGCTTCTCCTTCTCGGGAGATCGATCGGGGAATCCGACTGATGAATCCCAGTCGAGTCCGGATGTGAAGGCCTCTTCACTTTCGAAACCGAATGTTGAACGGCTCCGAGAGCAGTTTTGTATCCCAGAGCAGTTTCAACTTTTCGCTCCTAGGGCTGATGGTTAGGTGAATAACCCACCTTCAGGCCAGGTGGCCTTCTACATCAAAGATCTTCGGACGGATCTTCAATTTTCGATTTCAGAATTTGATCGAAATATTTTGGATTGTTATGGACTTTGCTCGACTCAGCTGGCACCGAACTCGATCCGACTGATAATTAGCTTTGCTTTATTGTGTCAGATGTTGCCGACCATGCCCCGTCCTTCTCTTTTTAGGATTTTCTTCATCATCTGACCTCATTCGAAGGTCCGAGGGTGGTGGTTCTTTAATCTTCGAAAAGATCTTTCCTTTATTATCGGTCTTCCATCGTCCATTCATGGATGGAAGAACCAATTTTTCTTTGCTTCTTCTTCTCTTCTTTGGGGTTTTTCTTCTCGTTGGGGCGATCCACGAATTGATCCCAACGACAACAGCCAAGTAGAGGTCGACGATCAGGAGGACTTTCACTGGCTGAAAGATATGTCAGTCCCGAAACAGAAAGAGCTTGTAACTGGACGGCCCTTTATGACGCCGACCTTAGTTCGGTTCCTCATCTAGGTATAGTATAGCTGGTCGATTATTTTTGACTTTTCTTTTACTTGCTGAATTGTACTGACCTCCATTGTAATTGCAACCATACAGCAAAGGATGCGAGTGTTGAATGCCGACATTCGTCAGCATGCTGCCAAGAAGAGGGCAGCATCTGAGGTCGGGCCTTCGCAATTGCCGAAGAGGCATCAAGCACCAGCTCCAGTCGGCGTTTCAACATCGGTCGTGAAACCCGATGTCCCATGGGCATCGGTTCCTGAACCAATCTTAGCACTGTCAGCTCCGACAGTGCTCCCTGCTGCATCGTCCGAGGAAAGGGCGGTGAGGGAAATTACCGAAACAACATCGGTAGTCCCACCATCTGAGGAGGTTCGAGCCGAGGTAAGAGAGCCCGAACAATCTGCGGCTGCGCCAGTTGCTCCTTCAGTTAGGGCACAGTCAAGCTCAAGCTTCCCCTCGCTTTCAAACATAGGGCCGCCGACAACAGACCGGGAGGAAGTTTCGGTGGCGTCGGCGGATGATGCAGCATCGGAGGGCCATGCGGTGCACTTCGACCTCCAAGTGCCCGTCGATGAATCGGCCCTGGTTAATTCTGTACTGGCCAAGCGACTGTGCCAGGCGACTCTTCTTCCGGCTGATCGAGAGCACCGGAGAAAACGGTCGGTGGTCGAGATGTTTTCATTTTTTTATCCGACAATCATCGGGTAAGTCTCTTTGATAACTTTTTTTTTTTCTTTTTTTTTAACCCGTACTTATCCTCTGTCTGCAGTTGATCCACGACATGTCCGACCTGAAGATCGGCTCCACGAAGTTCGCCGATATCCGTAGTGCGTGAAAGAATAAGGTGGCAGCCGCTGATACTGAGAAAGTGGCTACACTTGAACAACTTAAGTCGGTGGCAAAGCAGGAAGCCAAACTTCAGGAGGAGGTTTTCCGACTAACCGATGACTTGGCATCTTTGGAGGCTAAACTTAAGTCGGCTCATGGAGCTATTTCGGCTCTTGAGTCACAGGTCAAGAGCAAGAAGCATTTTATCCACCGACTTCGATGAGAGCGAGATAGATGCATTAAAGAACTCGAAGCCGAATGTGGACGTCATCGGGCCAGCCTAAAAAAGTTGGCACTGGCCGAAGAAGAATTGTCTTCTGCTCGAGGTGATGCTGATTTGGCCAAGGCAAAAGCAAAGTTGGCAAGAGAAGCACTGGGTCGGGCAGTCGAGGATTTTCGAGGTTTGAAAGAATTCAAAGAAGAGATCTTCGAAGGTGGCTTCGCTTTGTACTGCATCAGGTATGAAGACGGCTGAGATACGGTCAAAAAATTATACTCGAGCCTCGACTTGAGCAGCATTGTTCCTCCAAGATCGAAAAATAGAGTTGCTGAAGAAGAAGCTGCTCCGACTCTAGAAGAAGCACCGACTGGGTCCGAAATCGTTCAAGTCGATGATGGTACACTCGAGCAAAAGAACAAAAACAATGACGAAGCTTAGTTAGTGTATTCCTTTTTTTGTTCTATAATCTGATACTTGTAGTCGGACTTCGGTCTAATTTTGTAACTCCTTTTTTGACAGTGAATGGAAGGATTCTCCTTCTAAGTTTAGGCTCTTGTTTTACTTGTTCACAATGCTTGCAATGTAGAATAACCACCGAACATTAATCAGTGACCTGATCATTCGGTAGGACTTGTAGAATGTCCATTAGTCGCGTAGTCATTTTGACGTACTTAATAGAAATTAGGATAACGATTGTAGGTTGAATATCTCATGCTCGACATTTGGTCGGATTTGTACGTCGAATTATCTGACAATCGGTGGCAAACCAAATATCCCTCGACTGACCGTAGCCTAGTCAGTATAATTTCAATCCGACTTTAGTCATTTTGATATTTTTCGTTCCGCATAGTTGGGACTAAGTCAGCATATTAGTCTTTCGACGATAGTCAGCGTTTACAATGGAGAGCCAATATTGAGAACCGAAGTATAATCGATGATTCGACTTTTGTGGTGAAAGTCTGTGTAGTCGATGTCGGTTGAGATTACCGTCGGTTTGTCGATTTTTGTATGAGAACCGAAATACAGTCATCACCGAAGTATTTGATTATTCATTTTTTATAGTGGAGGCTGAGATAAACTTCATGTCAAAGTATAGTAGATTGCTCGGCTTTAGCGGTGGAAGCCGACATATAGCCAGTAGTTGATAAAATTTATCAAAGGCTTACGATTTTGAAATTCTGATTATATTTTAAATAATATACATATCGATGACTTTATTGATATTACATCTTTAGATTGTCGGTATTCCATGTTCGAAAAATTGCCGATCCTTCGAGAGTTTCTAGCCAATATGCATCTGGTCTAAGAGTTTCGGATATTTTGTAAGGTCCTTCCTAGTTCGGAGATAATTTTTCTTGATCTAAAGATTTTGAGACTTCTGCTTTTCTTAAGATCAAATCTCCTGATTGAAAGACCTTCAGTTTGACTCTTGCGTTGTAATACTGGGCTAAACTTTGCCGATATGCAACCATCTGAACTTGAGCTTGCTGTCGGAGTTGTGGAAGGAGATCTAAGTCGGCTCTCCAACGTTCGGAGTTACTCGGCTCACTATATTGCTCAACTCTTGTGGACGGCAATCTGATCTCAAGCGATATCATTGCTTCTGTCCCATAAGCTAAGCTAAAGGGAGATCCTCTTATTGATATGCAGGGAGTCGTTCGATACGCCCATAAGATCGGATATAATTCTTCTACCCAAAGACCTTTGGCTTCATTCAGTCGAATTTTTAGCCCGTGTAGGATTTATCCGGTTGGTTACTTCCACCTCGCTATTTGACTGTGGATGGCCGACCGATGTGAATTTGTGTGTAATATGGAACTTCATACAAAATTTTTTGAAATTTTGATTGTCAAATTATCGATCATTGTCAGTGATGATAGTGTGTGGCAAACCGAATCTGTAAATGATGAATTTCTAAATGAAGTCTTCCATCTTGCTTTCAGTGATTTACGTCAGAGGTTCGGCTTCTACCTATTTGGTAAAATAGTCGATGATGATCACTATGAATTTTTTCTGACCAAATGTCAGAAGAAAAGAATCAAGTATGTCAATCCCCATTGCAGGAAGGGCCATGGTGCTATAATTGACGTCAGCTGACTAACCGGTTGATGTTATATTTTTGCATACTTTTGACATGGTTCACACCTTCGGATGAGTTCAGCTGCGTCTTTTTTCATGGTGGGCCAATAATATCTTTATCGCAGAACTTTATAAGCTAGAGACTTATCCCTCAAGTGATTTTCGCAAATCCCTTCGTGCACTTCTTTAAGTGCATAGTCGACATCTGTAGGTCCTAAACACTTCAGCAAGGGAAGAGAGAACGACCTTTTGTAAAGATAATCATTCATTATTACATATTGAGAGGCCATCCATCAGAGTCATTTAGCCTCTGAGGAGTCCACAGAAAGGGTCCCATCGATCAAGTATTGAATGATCAGATCCATCCAGCTTGGTTCGATAGTGAGCTGCAATACTTTCTCGATTTTATCAATACTTGGCTGTTCGAAGTATTCAACAAATGTCTGATCCAGCGAGTTGAAAGCGGTAGTAGCCAGTCATGAAAGTATGTTGACACAAGAATTTTCAGTTCTAAAAATATGAAGGATCTCGAAATATTTTAAGCTTGCCGTAAAATTTTCATCTTCTGAAGGTACTTCATCATAATGGGGTCACAGGTCTCAAATTCACCCTTGATCTGTCCAGCAATCAGTTGTGAGTCGGTGAAGACCTTCAAACTGTAAATCTCAAGCTCTTTGGCTATCTTCAAGCCGGCCAAAAGTATTTCATATTCGGCTTGATTATTTGAGGCTTTAAAGTTGAACTGATGGATGTACTCGGTGACTACCCTTTCGAAATTCATGAGTCTGAGGCCAGCTCTACTATCTTGTGCATTAGATACTCCATCAATGTGCAGTACCCAGGTCGACTTTAAGTTGGGTTTAGGAGTCGTAGCCTCTTTTATTGTGTTGTCATCTGTATCTTCTGGCTTATTGTCGAATATAGTACATTCAGTAATAAAATTGGCTAGGAATTGCGCCTTCATGGACGGTCATGGGCGATATTGAATGTCGAACTCGCCAAGCTTCACTGCCTACTTTGCCATCCAACCTGACGTGTCAGATCGATATAAGATTGCCTTCAGCAGCTGATCTGTCATAACTACAATCGGATGGGCTTGGAAGTATGGACGGAGTCGTTGTGCCGATATGATCAGGGCATAGATCATTTTCTCTGCCCTTGAGTATTGGATTTTGGTATTGTGAAGTACTTTGCTAGTGTAGTAGATTAATTGATGGATTCGATTCTCAACCTCCTAAACAAGCACCGAACTAACTGCTTCTGCTGAAGTTGCCAAGTAGAGATATAATGTCTCTCCGACCCTTGATTTTGTGAGCAAAGGTGAAGAAGCCAAGTATTGTTTCAAGTCTTTGAAGGATTGTCGGTATTCATCCGACCATGAAAAATTCTTCGTCTGTCGTAAAGTTTTGAAGAATGACAAGCATCTCTCAGTCGACCTAGAAATAAATCGGTTGAGCACGGCAATCCTTCCGTTGAGTTGCTATATCTCTTTCTTTGAATTTGGATGCTTCATGTTGTTAATAGCTTTGATTTTTTTGAGATTAGCCTCGATTCCTTGTTGTGAAACAAAAAATTCAAAAAAAATTTTTGAAGTTACCCTAAATGCACACTCAGTCGAATTTAATTCATCTGATACCATCGGAGTGTGTCAAAAGCTTCCTCCAGATCTCGAACATGATCTGAAATTTGGAGACTCTTCACCGGCATGTCGTCCACATATACTTTCATGTTCCGTCTGATCTGTGTCTTGAAGATCTTATTGACGAGTCGTTAATAGGTAGCACCGGTATTTTTCAGATCGAAAGGCATTACTTTGTAGCAGTATATGCCTTTGTCGGTCACAAAAGTCGTGTACTCTTCATCTTCTGGTGCCATGCAGATTTGATTATATCCAGCGAAGGCATCCATGAAACTCAGAAGTCGGTGGTCAAAAGTCACATCAACCAATTGGTCAATCTTCGACAATGAAAAGCTGTCTTTCGGACAAGCTACATTCAGATCGGTATAGTCGATGCAGATCCTCCACTTTTCATAGGCTTTTCTTACCATTACCACATTGAGAAGCCAGTCGGGATATGTAGCTTCTTTGATGAAGTCTGCTGCGAGGAGTTTGTCGACTTCTTCATCAATGACCTTTTATCTTTCAGGAGCAAAATGTCGCTTCTTCTGTCTCATCGGCTTAACATTTAGATTGATGTTAAGTCGGTGAGTTATTATTTTTGAAGGAATCCTGAGCATGTCGGTGGCCAACCAAGCAAAAATATCGACGTTGGCTTGGAGCAATTTTATTAGTTGTTGCCGCTCTGAGTCGGATAATTATGATCTAATTCGGATCATTTTCTTGGGATCTTCTTCTTTTAACGGGATAGAAACCAGTTGTTCAGCTGGTTCACCCCTCTTCTGATTTTCTCTTTGGTCCAATTTGTCAACAAGCAAAGAGTCTTCAGGTTTATTATTTTGGGTGGAGACAAAGAAGTAACGTCGGACGAGTTATTGATCTCCACGCATCTCTTCGACTCCATATCTTATTAAAAATCAGATTAACAAATGGTATGTCGAAACCACTGCTCTCAGAGCGTTAAGCCCAGGTCATCCGAGTATGGCATTATAAGCTGAAGGTACTCAAACCACTATGAATATTATGAAAATAGTACTCTGTTGTGATTCGATCCCAGCGGTTAAGGAGAGAAAATTTTCCCTCCACTGTGACAGCATCTCCTGTGAAGCCGACCAGTGACGTCGAGACTCTTCTGAGTCGGTCAGTCAGCAGTCGCATTCGAAAGAAAGTAGAATAAAATAAAATATCAGTTGAACTTTCATTATCTACAAGGATTCTTTTTATATTATAATTTGCTATTGTTACCGAAACAACAACAGCATCATCATGGGGAGTCTGAATTTTTCGAACATCTTTCAAAAAATTATTACATTATCGAGTCGTCGTCGCTTTATCGACTCATCTTTGGAAGTTACCCCCACGTCCAGTCGTTCGGAGATCATGTTGATCACCCCTATAGTCGGTTGATTATTTACAGCTTCCTCAGTTTGCAGTTGAGGTCATCGATCAGCAGGAGGTTGAGTCGGTGGATCTCTCCGATATTTTTTGAGGTAGTCTCGTCGAATCAGGGCTTCTATCTCATCCCTAAGCTAGATGCATTATTTGGTATCATGACCGTGATCATGATGGAACCGATAATACTTTCTCTGATCGTGGTTCCTTGGTAATGCTTTCATCGGTGGGGGGTGTCGTAGATATTTCGCTCCTTCGATCTCCATAAGGACCTACGCACGAGGAGCGGAAAGAGTATAGGAGTCATACCTGCCGTAACCCGACCTTGGACTTTATCGTCAGGGTGAAGCTCGCTTATTGGACGGTGGCCGACTTGATTCGGCTGGAACTCCTCCCTTCTTCTGTTTCTTCTTCTTTTGACTTTTGCTTTCTGTCTGACACCGGTCAGAAGCTCCTTCATCTACGCGTATATATTTGTATGCATGCTCTAGAAGTTCGACATAAGTTTGAGAGAGAGTTTTATCCAAAGAATATGTGAATCGAGATCCCCTCAGACCTCTTTTCATTGCCGAGATAGCCATATTTTCATTAAGGTCTTTGACCTCAAGCGTGGCCGTATTAAAACGAGCCACGAAATCCCAAAGTATTTCAATCTCTTCTCGCTTAATCGAGAAGAGACTATCAGAAGTTCATGGCGACCTTCGACTGGTGCTGAAGTGAGCCACGAAAGAATGTTCTAGTTGTCCAAAAGAATATATGCTTTCCGACTAAAGCCCGAAGTATCAGGCTCGAGCAGCTTTTCGAAGAGTTACCGGAAAGCCGATGCATAAGAGGGTGTCGGTCATCCCCTGAATCATCATGAGAGCTTTGTAGCTCTCAAGGTGGTCAATTGGATCGGTGGATCCGTCGTATGGCTCCACCTGAGGCATCTTGAACCGAGATGGGATCGGCTGGTCCAAGACGTACCGAGAAAGTGGCTGGGCGGTGTGGAAGTCGTAGTTATTGGACTTCCGACCTTCTACTTGAAGCTGAGCGAGTTGATGATTGATTTTCTGAAATTTACGTTCATAATCATCGAATCATCATTGGAAACTTCAGGAGTAGAACCACCCGACGAGTTTGAAGGAGACATGGAGGGTGTTCGCGATCGTTTCCGCTTCCTAATACTATTGAGATGGGAAGGAGAGGGGGAACGTCGGGAACGACGAGTGGCATGTCGAGAGTGTCGAGAATGTCATTGTTCATCTCGACGAGGAAGCCGAGATAGTCGCTCTGGAGAAGGAGATGGTGATCGCCGTGGATGATGGCGGCTGTACCTGGACGGCACCGATTGTGCCATCGATTGCTCTGCCGGTGGCTGTTGCTGCTGGGTTTGTTGCTGTTGGAAGCTTTTGACTGCCTCTATAAGGACATTCATCTGCTGCATGAGTGCAGCGATCTAGACGTCCGTGGTGATCACAGAACATGAAGAACTAGGCTCTGCTACTGGAGGAGGGGGAGGAACCTCTTTTCGATAGGAATAGTGTCTCGCTGGCCCGGTTGCAGTAGAATGTTGGGTCTTGATTTTCATCATAGTGAATACGATTGCTGCCTCCTTACCTGGTGTGTCAATCTGTTGTGGCTAACTCTCCGTCGCCACTCGTCGAGAATGAACACCTACAAAACAACATCCATACAGATCAGATTTGTGTCCGGCAGGGACCCTCCGATGTCTAAGTCAGAGAGAGAAGTTGGTGAACAGGAGTTAAATGTAAGCAATAGCAAAGTTTTGGCCCAGAGTTGGCTTACCAGTTCTGTTTCTCTTAACCCTTTTATAGATGAGATTTTCGTAACCGTCGGATGTGGTCCCGTATTTTGTGGTGCTAAATCATCAGGCCATAATCGTGTAGTGAATCGTTAATTCTCACTGATCGCATCGTGATATGCGATCGATAATCGTTCGTGACGGTTACAGTATATCTGAGTTGACTGACCGACCATATGTCGGTAGAATTTGTGAGCGATCGTTGGCTATTAGTTCTGTTATGCCGATGGTCAAGTCGTTTGTCGTTGATCGGTAGTCGGTAGTCGAATATCAGTCGGTCGATCGATCTTAATTAGTCAGCCGACAGTAGATCGACACAATTAGTTCGATCGATCAATGAAGAATCAGAGCTATCTGTTCGACCAATGCATAGTCAGAGTCATGGAGATCAAAGTCAGAGTCGATCGGTTTACCCAACAAGCTCCATTCCCATTTGAAAACAATCAATCTTTTAAAACTCAATCCAACTCTTCTCTCAGTATTTAAATCTTACTAGCTTAGAGCCCCGTGCAATCCAAGGCATGTGATTATTTTTTCTTAGATAAATCTTATGATAATCAACAATCTTGATTCTGCGAAGTTTCTTCATAAATTTATATTTTTTATTATTTTATTTTAATTATTTTTAAATCTTTATATCTCTCATTCTCCTTCTCTTTCAATCTTCTCCTCGCACACCCCCCAACTCTTTCAATAGTAAAATTGACAATATCGACCATCGACCATCACTACCATCAATAGCCGTAGCATCTTCGAGCTCGAAATGGAGTAAAAATATAGCAATATAATGATAAATGATAGTTTTGTGAGATACCGATCAGAATCTTGGTGAGTATACTTCCAATTAATGAGTTGTGAGAGATTTAAATTTTAAAAATTAAAAAAATTAATATTAAAATTTTGAAGATCTAAACTATAAAAACAAATTAAATTAAAATCTAAATTTAATTTTTTTTCATCTCTTCTTTTACTGCTTTGATTCTCTCCCTAAGATTGATGTATCCAATCTACGAAATGCCAGATGGTCAGTATATATTCTTTGAATATAAGAAATAATTAAAAATTTATAATTAATTAATACTATC
>KE504758.1:919515-937059 GCA_000441515.1 Elaeis oleifera | reverse complement strand
TATATATATATATATATATATATATATATATATATATATACGAGGAACAAGTTTTAATCATGAAGTTTTGGCAAGGTTTACCTGGTAGGCTGAAAAAGAAATTGAGAATTCTCTATCTAAGACCAACAATTGTCATATACCTCAACTTCAGGGAATTCCTATACGCAACCAGTTCTAACACCCCCAGCATTGCACTTCAAATACTAGTATCGTTGTTTTCACAGTACGTGGTTCCACTTCCACCAATTCTTGTCATAATATCATAGATAATAAAATGACCAATAGCACCAGAACAGACAAGAGCCGTGGGTCCCTCTCTCTCTTCTTCAATAAACTTCGGATGCATGTTCGTTCCTGAAAGAGAGAGAGAGAGAGAGAGAGAGGTGGGTGAAGTCGCCATGTTCGGCGTTGCCGACAATGTGCGAATTAACGAAGGGAGACCGCAGGAAAGGTGGGAACAAAGTGATGGGGATTAGATTCGGCCACTCCGTTGTGTTCGTCGCTTTGGTTTGCCGATTTGATGGGTTTGGCGCCGACGTCATGTCTCGTACCCATCCAAACCCATGCCGCTTGCCAGATGGGAAAGCGGGGACCCGTGTCCACATGCATGGAGAGAGGGGGAGAGAGAGAGCTTCAATATACTTCATGGCAGGATTTGGGATCTGTTATGCTGTAAACATAAAACTAGTCTCATAACTGAAATTAACTGTAAGAATAACAATAATATTCTTAGGAGTACCACTTTCACAACTAGTGAAACGACATTTTGCATAAATGATATTTCACATTTTCAGAGTTCGAAAATAAATGTTTGCATTTTTATTTTATAAGATGAGCTGATTTTCTGGTCGGATTGTTTTAATTACTTTTATATAATGCAAGTATTTAAAATTTCTACATATATTATACAATACATATATTTCTTCTACATGTGTCATACAATTCATATTTTAAACTAACTACTATAATATTTAAACTAAAAATCTGTTTAGATGGTTAGATCAAAAATTCTATGATTGCATTTGGCGCATCGTCAGGTAATCTTGAAAGATAATATGAATTGTCTGTATGATAGATTATCACTATTAAATTATCGGTAATGTTGATTACTGTATTTGATACACAGGTAATGTTGCAGTAAAATTATTGAAAATCTTGATTGACATGTTTGATATAACAATCAAATTACTGATAATATATAATTAAATTTTAAATATCCTAAATAATTTATCTTGGTACTCTTCTTTCTTCCTAATGAGAAGTTATGAGAGTGATATATATGTGGTAATGGTGCGAAGAAGTGGTGAGCTAAGGGGTGTGGGGAACCACGAGCACTGGGGGTTGGGGAGGGGACAGGCTCGTGTGGAGCCATGGGGGTGGTGGAGACGGGCATGGAGGAGCCACGAGGGGTGGTGAAGAAGAAGGACGGAGGAGCCACAGGTAGGCAAAGGAAGATAGAAAAGCCACGAGCTAGGGGTGCACACAGAAAGGGATGGGGAGGAGGAGGAGGGCTGGACAATGAATTTTATGTGATTTTTTCTTAAGAAATAATTTGTCTAAAATTTTTATTGCAATATTGCCAAAGAATGGTACTTTGGATAGCTATCCCTTCCAAGACAATCCAGATTGTCTTTTATGAGATAATCTGGATTGCCAAGATAATCTGGATTACCGCCTAAAAAGTATACCAAACGCAATGATCTAAATTACCACATTAAATTATTAGCAATCTAGATAGATTGCCAACTACCAAATGCAACCCATGAGATTCATAATCTAACCACAAAAAATATACAAATTATAGGCTAGATTAGATCTATTTTATAACTATCCATGACCATCTTCTAAGTGGGCAGACTCGAAACCTACGAGAAGAAAAAATTATCTGTTGAGGTCATTTTTTTCTCTCCATAGGATTCGGGCCAACCCACCTAAAAGGTGATCATGGATGGTTATAAAGTAGGGCTGGTCCATCCTATAATTCTATTCTTTTAAGTTGGACCACAAATCTCAAAGAATTTAGGTCTAATCATCTAAACAGATTCTATACGGATACATATTTAGTCTCATATTGATGATCCGCTGAAAAAATTTGAAATATTTATACATAACTAAAAAATCTAAATAGCATCTTTAATTTATCTTTTGATGAGGTACTTGATTGTTACAGTATACTTCATAAATTGTTCACATCTTAAACGACGACTACTTGGCATAGGGCAAGCAGATATTGGTTTGCCCCACCTTAGTGGTCATCATTGTCAGGGTAATTGGTATCTAATAAAACTTTTTGAAAATTTAGTATCAAAGCGTTTCTCGTCAAAACTTAAGAGGTATCTCTATATTTTTTCTTATATTTTTGACTTTGCCACGTGTGCACAAGATGACACCGAGCAGAGAAAATGAAACTTTTAGCCAGACACTCCCTCATCCTTTAAATTTTAGTAGAACACATGTCGGCATATCTTGTGCTTTAATATTGAGACATCTTTCCGCAATTGCAATATTCTTCACTACACGCAATTATATATCTTTGTGTAAAGCAGCTCTATGATGCTGCGCGTCCTAAATTTTGGTAGCAAATTATTCTCTTCATTGTTATCTTTCTTGTTTCTTTCTTTCAAATTTCAATGACAGATGCCCAGATAGTTACTGTCTACGTTGCCGGATAGTTACTCTCGACATTGTTGTCCATAACGTTTGCAGCAGATCAGCAATTAAGGCTGGCACCATAAATAGCCCAGAAAGGGCCAAGAACATCCATACCTACCGGGCGCCAGAGAAGACAAATAGACATGGCATTTTAATCTTCAAGTTGTGCCCTCTATCCAAGCTCCTGGAACTGCAAGTCGCCAGAAATGCAGAACATCACCAGAAAAAAACGCTGTAACACCATTATTGCCTAGAGAAGGATTCCAGTAATATCCAAAATGCATTAGGAACCAAAGATGTTGTGTCCCATTACATCAACTCCAATCTATCATCCCTTCCTAATTCTTTTGACTCACATTGAGCAATAATTAAATACATTGACCAATGGACACTAACAAATGGATGCTATGGTTCATTTTCTTTTGAATGTTTATGATCCTCCGAGATGTGTTGAAAAGGAAGTCTACCACAATTCAAGGTATCCCTTTTTCTCAAGATAAGTATTCCATCGATATCGCACTAAGAATCACACTGAAAACCTTGTTTGCCAATTAGCAGCAACCAACTGTTGAGGTGAGGCAATACAAGGACAGTAGGTGAGTGTGACGTCAAGACCAAATCCAAATTTATGGCAACATGATCCAAATTCGTATACCCACTACCGAATCCAGTGTATGTGGCTGGCTATTAAGATTGAATGTACGAGAGGAAATGTGCACCAATTTGGACTGTCAGCTGACAATAGTCTATGGGTTGGTTTGGGTCGTATCTTTCCAGAAAGAGATTGGTTGATCTTCTTATGCGACATTGTCTATTGGATCACGCCCTACATAGCTCTCAAAGCACTTGGACTCGCTCATTCATTAGACTGCATGGATCTCAAAGCGATGATTGTACGATCCATCGATGGATTTGTAAGAAGGAAGGTGAATCCTTCTTTCACGCGAAAGATACAACCCTATGCCTGTAGGTTTGTGCCATGTGGTCCAATTTCCAACTCGTACTGGTTGCTCATATGACCAGTTCAATGGCTGGGGGGCCTCTTGCCCTTTAAAATTGGTATTGGATCTTTATCCAAGACTGAGTCAGAACTCATGGCTGTATTCAGTAAAGCGTTGGGCCAGTGTTCAACTCACAGTGCTCCTATAGGACGACGACTCCTACTCCTCTCTCTGATAGGGGCCCCCTCGATATCTCTGAGCCAAAGGTGATCCAGGAAAAAGGAAAGAGAAATCTTTTCCAATTTCAAGCTGGGAACTTCCAACAATTGGAAATTATTGAGAGAATCGGTTGACAGAAAAGTTCACATGCTTACCCTTCTGCGTTAGAAATCCCAAAATATAAATGAGCTGAATCTTCCCATTTGAAAGCTTGATGTTTTGAAATCATGTCTTTATGGTTCACTTTTGCCTTTACCTCAAATGCAAAAGAGCCAAAGAAGGAAGAAATGAACCAGTGTTTGGCCGTTTTGGAAGTGTATGGTTCCTTTGTTGCTTGTGGTTCCTAAGCTATAGAATCTTTTGAATTTTGATTGGATATCTAAAGTACTTTACCTGGCCTTCTTTCTCCTAATAGTGTCCACACATTCAAGCAGAGGGCATTATGAGTTCCACCAGGACTGCTAGGAGATGCTAAAGGAGTTGGTTACTTCAATATGTAGCTTTTTGTTTTATGTTTGTCCCTAAAATTCAAAAAAATATCCATGAGTCAGTCCTCAACGTTAGAGTTCACAAAATTATAGGTAAACTAGTCTTTTTTTTTTTTTTTCCTCTCAACTAGCGGACCTTGTAGAATATTTTTCTGAAACATGGTGTATGAGTATATGATGTCTGGAAAATAGTTTTTATATATTTGATTGGCCATGAAAAACTGACATATTTCATGAAAATTATATAAATATTTGTTATGCCTTTAATAAAAATATATATCTTATCACATTTCATCTAAAAGCTTAAAGATACCTTTAGAAAAAAATAATCCCAATTTCCAGCCGGTAAAAAATCTTTCCCATGTCCCACATGGATTTTTTTCCCGTACCTTAGAAATAACTGCTAAGATGCATACCAAACCCAAATTCAATAGTGGAATCAGGTGAACCAAAAGAGTAAGGTTATTTTTTTTACCCTCTCTGTGTTCTCTTGTATCGGAAAAATTCTGAAAAGAGACCTATAAGTATTTTGCTTCCATCAGCCAATTTTCTTCAATTATGTGGAGAACTTCTATCGAATTAGACTTTGTTCTGGTGCTTTATTCCAACCAGTTCAGCAGTTATTGTCATCATCTTCCCCCCTTATGAATGTCTCTTTTCACATTTAATTTAATTGATAAGAAAAAAATTCTCATAGTTATCATTTGTAATGTCTTTTGATTTTGACCCTATATTGATCTAGTTAGCAGAGGCTTTTTGACTCTTCATGGAGTAAAAGTCTTCCCGGGTATTATTTCAACAGAGACTCGATAATAGACTGGTATTTCCAGATACACAGAGTGACTTCTTCAGCCACAAGTATTTTTGTAAAAGAAACATTGGTTGGTAATGCAAGTAAGCAGAAAAGGACCAAGGATTCGTAGATTTTGGTTTCTTAGATTATTCGATATAGTTTTGGATAGAATGGCACAGCTACCTTTCAGAAAGCATATCTTGAAATAGACATATGCCTAACAGAGGATGGATAGGGTTGCATGAAATACTTTCCTCACTGTTCCTTTCTTTTGCAATTCTTCTTTTTTTTTTTGATGGTTACACATGAAAATGACAATATTAGTTATAACTATGGTTGTAGCATTACCACTTCATTGATAGGATGGTTGTAATGCTCCATAAAGACATCATAACTTATAGTGGTGAAAAAAATACAAATAAAGCTATGGTTTTGTTATTCACAAAGAGTGCTACCTTGAATGATACAAGTAACTGCCCCTTGGACAAGAGGGTAGGATTTGAAGTTCTTGCTTGGGAAAAAGATATGAAGTTCACAATGGAACAACTTTATCATTACTTCAACACTCACCATCTGAAATTTGAGCTACTATTCAGTTAACAAAACTAATAAAGTTTTTTTTTTTTTTAAAGCTTCTTGGTCTGGACTCCTTGTGGTTTCTGGAAATTATATATAATTGGAACATCTCATGGACATATAAGTTATGGGTGCTGGTGGAGGTATAAAGTTTTAGATGGTTTTGCCCATAAATATGAAGCTTATCATAATTAGGTCGGCGTGATGATAAGAACTATGAGGGATTGACTTGAGCCCTCGAAGGAAGCGTGATTTCATGTTAAAATTTTTGAGTTAATAATTATAAAATTTTAGTGGATTTCTGCAATTACTGTGCTGATTTGATTTTTTTTTTTTTTTTCCCAAGAATAACTTGCCTGATCTCCTTTTTTTCGGGGAGATCATAAGAAATCCGGATTAATGCATACACGATTTGTTAATGATGCTGCACATAGTTTTGAAGAAAAATATTTAAGAAAAAAAATACCCTACAGCTGCACTGCTATTTTACATTAGCTCTTCATGAGTGATGGACTGCATACCTTACAATGGGACCCATTCTTTTTTCTTTTTTCCTCTTTTTTTTTTTTGCTCGCCGGGGGTGGGGGGTTAGTCGGACCCCTTCCTGAAATCCAAAACATGAAAGCATGCATCACCATAAAAGACATTATTCTATCACTACAGAACTCCCAGAGCAACTCCAAAGACTTCGAAAGAAAAGAAACCAAAGAAGAGCAACATTCTTGAAATAGACATATGCCTAACAGAGGATGGATAGGGTTGCAGGAATTACTTTCCTCACTGTTCCTTCTTTTTGCAATTCTTCTGTTTTTTTTTTGATGGATCACACATGAACATGACAATTAGTTATAACTATGGTTGTAGCATTGCCACTTCATTGATAGGATGGTTGTAATGCTCCATAAAGACATTATAACTTATAGTGGTGGAAAAATACAAATAAACCTATGGTTCTATTCTTCACAGAGAATGCTATCTTGAATGATATAAGTAATTGCCCCTTGGACAAGGGGGCAGGATTCAAAGTACTTGCTCTGGGAAAAGACATGAAGTTCACAATGGAACAACTTTATCATTACTTCAGCACTTACCATCTGAAATTTGAGCTACTATTCAGTCAACAAAAGCCAATAAATGATTTTTTTTTTTTTAATTTCTTGATCTAGACCGTTTATGGTTTTTGAAAATTATATATAATTGGAACATCTCATGGACATACAAGTTATGAGTGCTGGTGGAGGTATAAATTTAATTTAGATGGTTTACCATAAATATGAAGTTTATCATAATCAAGACGGTGTAATGATAAGAGCTATGAGGGATTGCCTTGAGCTCTCGAAGGAAGCATGATTTGATTTCATGTTAAATTTTTGAGTTAATAATTATAAAGTTTGGTGGATTTCTGTAATTACTGTGCTGATTTGATTTTTTCCAACAATAACTTGCCCGATCTTGTTTTCCTTTTTTTCTTTTCTTTTTTTTTCTTTTACCTTCTGTGCGCCTGGGATGGGGGGTTAGTCAGACCCTTCCTGAAATCCAAAACATGAAAGCATGTATCACCACAAAAGACACTATTCTATCACTACAGAACTCCCAGAGCAACTCCAAAGACCTCCGAAGAAAAGAAACCAAAGAAGGGCAACATTCTATTATTCTCTGGTCCTTGGATCAAACGTAATATCCCATAATTTCCATTCCCCCTGATGTCCGGGTAAAGGAGATACAAACCAGGATCCCAAGCCTCCACATCAAACAAGATGAAGTTAAAAAAAAAAAAAGCAAATCCAGAAACTAAAAATAAAAAATGCGACATATGATAATTTCAATTAAATATTGGAAGCCAAAGCAGGAAGAAAAGCCAGTCATGCCGCTGCCACTGGCAGGCATAAAAGCTCCAAAAGAAACTCCCTCCAACCCATTAATTCCATTGCACCACCCACACCCAGGATCTCATTAAAGGCAGGAGGAAAGGAAGAGAGAGAATGCCATTTCACTCAAAGCTTTTCCTTTCCTCAGAGGATACGATCAGATCGATAGCCAAGAAAGTGAGTCTCTGCAGTGTGTTGCTCTTTGTGCGTCACTTCCAAGACACAGAGCAAAGACCAAATCCCTGGAACCCCTTCTTCCAAACCCCCACCCAACCACAAACCCCCTCTCTTCGAATCAAAAGTGAGCTTCTCTGCCTCTTTGCACCTCTGCCCAAGATAACAAGAGGTATGCGTACGATTGTCACAGAAGAGATGGAGCGATGGAGACTGGAGAGAGAGTGAGTAGGAGACCGCGTGGGTATCTCCCTGCTGTACTTCTCTGCCACCCCACTCTGAAGCACAAACCCTAGCCGTTCATCTCCTCCACCCAAACCTTTCTTTTCCACACACTCTCTCTCTTCCTCCCATGTAATCTTCTACTCCGAAGGCAGAAAAATGATGAGAAGAACACCACATTGTCTCCGAAAATACCAACAGCATCCATGCAACCAACCAAAAACATTAGACGATTTAAAGCTGAAGTCTTTGTTCAAGTTCTAGCACAATGCCTACAGTGTAACTACGACAAACCCAAACAAGAAGCTAAGACCATTACACTACGATCTTATCTAAAAGAGTTTAAGATTTAGAAACAAAGAAAAGAAATTTTACATTAAAAGAAAAGATGAGAGAGATGGAGATGGAGGTGGTAGAATTAGTAAGGCGGTGGAGGCGGTGGGCGGGCGGAGGGAGCCCAAATGACGTCCGAAGCGAGGTGGGAGCTGTAGAGGGACATCCCGCAGGACTCCGCCGTCGGAACAACCGCGTGGGACGCCGCCGGGGGAGCGTGGGGGCGCCGCTGGTGGTGGTGCTCTTGATGCACGTGCCGCTCGTGCTCCTCCACTTCGCCGCCGCCGCCGCCGCCGCCTCCGCCGGAGACGGAGACCGAGATCGAAACGTCGTCCTCAACCGGCAGCCGGTGGAAGGTCGGGTTGGAAAACGCCGCCGCCACCACCACCACCGTCCCCGCGGCCACCAGCGGGCCCGCCACCGTCCCCCCGATGATCTGCCCCTGCGGCCCCGCGAGCGAGATGGACAGGCTCGCGGCCGCGGATGCGGGGACAGCGCCGCCATCGCCGGCGGGAGGAATGTGGCGGAGATGGACAGGATCTCGAACCGGCCATGGAACCCGATGGTCGCCCCTGCCGGCGGCACCGCCCGTGCGACGGCGGCGCGGGACGGAAGGCTGGCGGAGGACGACGTTGACGACGGCGCCGGTGCCCGCGAGCACGCAGATCCCGAGGTTCCGGCGCCGGGCGAACCGGCGAGCGAGTCCACCACGTCGTGACCGCCGGGATCTCGAGCACGTGCGGCCGCATCGCCGCCGACGGCTCCGCCTCGCGGGTGATGACCACCGGCGGCTTCGGCTTGTTCTTGGACCCGGCGGCCGGCCCCGTGGCCGCTTCACCACCTCGATGCTCGCCCCATCTCCACCGCCGCCGCCGCCGGCGACCACCAGAGCTCTCTCCCTGTTGTCCTCCATTTTCTGTCTCTTGGATTCCCCGCTGCTCTTGCTGTCGACCTCATCGGAAACGCATTCCCTCTTCTGCTGCTGCTGCAGCTGGCTCTGATTCTGCTGCTGGAAACTCGAAATTATACCTTTCTTATCTTCATACATATCTTTCATCCCAGAACAGGTATCCAAGGCTATGGATTTCAGAAGAAATAAATAAAAAACAGAAGAATGAGATCCGAACGATCTTGGATTTGCTATTACGGATTCGACTGGGGCTTTAAAATATTATATAATAAAAAGAACAGAAAGTTTGTTTGTAGTTGAACTTTGAAAGCAAGCAAGCAAGCCAGTAACGAAAGAGTGGGAGGCTTTGATCAATTGAGGGAGAGTGGGTCCAGAATCCAGATGTTGGGCTGGAGATGATTTGGATATATATAAAATATATATATATATATATATATTATAGATATTAAGTGAAGAGAGGAGAAGAGATCGTGAGATTAGAGGCAGGAGAGAGGATTGGAGAAAGATATTGGGAAGCAGGAGAAGAGGAAGAGGTTGGTGGTTGGTGATTTTTTTTTTTTTCCAGCTTCACCGCCTTTCTTTTAGTGGCCTTTGAAAGGGGGGGGAGATGGGAATTGGGGGTTGTTTAGGCCGACCGGGAGGAGGGCGAAAGCGACCGCGGATGGGCTCGCTTTGCCCTGTCCTTTTTCGCTGCCTATCTCTCTCTCTCAGCTCTATCTCGTAAGCTGGCTGGCAACCGCCCGCACCCTTTGACGCCAAGAAAAGCAGAGGGGGAGCTCGTGCGCGTCTCGATGCTTCCGAGCTCCTCGAGATTGGTACCACGCTCCTTCGTGGAAACGGATGGAGATGTGGGTTCCAGTCTTCCTGGGGAGGTGGTACAGAGTGGGAGTTCGGTGGACCGTCGTGTCGTGAGCCGTATGATCGTGATGCATGGATGGTCGTAAGTCGTCTAACGGTCAACATGGGGTGGGAGGGAGCGTGCCGTTTTGTCTGGGTTTCCGCCGAGTGTCGGAGGATGGCGTGTTGGTTGGTAAGAGGCGAGATGGCTGGACTTCGAGGCTTGGAAGTTTATTGCTGGGTTGTGGATGTTCGCACGTGCCACTTATTCGGATGGCTCCTTAAGTTTTTTTTTTTTTTTGGAGTAAACTCGGGTTGTAGTTGTTCACACCAAGTAAATTTTCGTTGCAACGGTGACACCACGTCACCACTGTAATAAACTAATCAACAGTCAAAAATAAGTGAGATATAGGAGGAATAGCATAGGATATTATCCACAAAAATCGGTGAAAGACATGAAAACCAATGAAATATAAAATTTTATTGATTTATCATAAATTTGATGTAGTATCACCATTACAACGAATATTTTTTCGTTCACATCTATCTTTATCACGATGCAATGGCTATCAAACTTTGAATCTAGTTTTGAGCAAGCTTGGCGTATAAATATGGACTCGGCTTGAAAGTCGTATAATGTAACGGTTGTCTTTAAGCTTTTTAGATTTTACTGAAACGAAAAAGTAAGCGTTCTTATGGACTTCTGCAAACTAACTGATCTTGAATATATCATTATTTGTTACGTAAGCCAGAGAAATGAAGCTGGAGAAAAGTTGACAATGGTTGAGCTTATCCTAGATGGTCAAATAATAGCATGAATTAACTTGTTTCAAGCAGGGCTTGAATACATAGTTAATGGATGGTTTTGTGTATTTGTAGCACCAGCGATGATAGAATATCTCAAAGTCATATGTTCCGCTACTCGTTGATCTTTAGAACCTGTGCAAACATAATTTGGATGGTTTCCATCTCAGCGAAGGAAATGTATGCTAACAATTCTATTCATGGAAAATGGCAAGTTGGAATACATACATGTTTGCATATTTTCTTCTCTCATGGGCGATTGTCATCTACAAAGAGGCTAATGAGAGAAAAAGGTGCCTTGTTTGGCCTCTAATTGATTAAAGATTTCAATTTGTGCTGAATGATCAAAATAAATAAAAAGTAGTGGAATCACCAAAGAGACAAACTAGATTGAAAGAAAGAAACAAATCAACTTCATGCAATTTGAATTGATAGAATCTTGACGCATCTGGTATATATGATTGAGTAAATCAATAAAAATTCTAGAGTAGGGTGGACCTCCACTTTATATAAGGAATCTAAATTTAAGATAGAGGGTTAAGAGAGCCCATTAATTCCATCTAAAAACTAATATACAAAACATTTTAGTTGTTGTCAAGGTTCGGAGTTTCCAATAAGTTTTTCTCTTTTGCTGTCTTTTACGAGGAAGCTATTTCAGTAATAATTCTTTTCGATGGTAGTTTATTATCCCTATAACTCCTTTTTTAATAGTTACCTATGGTTTCTCATGTAATTAACTTTTTGGTCCAAGGTCGCTCTCCTAGTTGGTTGACTCTTTCAATAAACTACTTATCCATGATATCTTGCGTGAATGACAAGTGGCATAACATTGTCCAAATATCAAGCATAAGAATTTGACTACATCTTAGTCAATATATCATTATCAAACATTTATTATAGTTGATTTATGAATGAAAATTTTGAGCACAAACAACATGACATTATCAAGGTGAAAAGCTTATAAAGAAAATAACAAATCAAGCGGAGGAGACAGAGGAATAGGCATTGCAAGAGAACAACTATAAGAATAGCAAGATTTTTGAGAAAGAACTCTTTTTTTTGTTGTAAAAATGAGGTTTTTTTTTGGGGGGGGGAGGTGGGTCGTCCCGACGTGGCTAACCCTCTAGGCATAACCATAAAGCCCCAGACCCCGCTGGAGAATGTTTGATTTGGAGATAAATTTTAGGCAACAGACGTCCTTCTCCCCACCATATGGATGAATCTAACGAATGGGTATGTTATCCCAGCATCACTGTAGGCCGATGGACCAGATGCCCCTTTCAGACCCCACTCTAGGCCGCCACGTCCAGGCCGCCGGATACAACAATCATATGATGTGAATTCTAAAGGTTGGATTCCACCCATACATTTGACTCCTCATTTCAATTGTTTTGGATTTCATAAACCAAGATTTCCTAAGCAGAAAAAATTTTCCCTCCACATATGTTGGCTCTAAAACTTGCCAATCTTCTCTAACAATAAGCACTCTTTAGTAAATTTCAAAAATTTTGATATAGTAGTCCCTTTTCTCAACCCAATTTGGTAGAAAAAGAAGTCCCTGCTTTCAACCCAATTTGGTGACAAACTCTTTTTCCACCAAAAAACATGCAGCACTTGATTTATTTATAGTTGAAAGTCCATGTTATTTAAATAATGACTCATGTTTAACAATAGTTATGCTTTAGTTATAATGTTATCACAAAACTACTTAGATAGATGATTTACTCTTTATTAATCATCATTAACAAATGGCGGCCAATGAAATTGGCCACTAGTGGAATAATAGGACTATTTTTTAATCATCAAAAGCAGGTGCTATACTCTGTTTTTCTAAAACATGAACGTTTATCATCAAAGAGATGTAATTGTAGAGGGACATTTTAAAAGAGGCTTATTCCTCGTATTATTCTACAAAGCGATTCTAAAATGGCTCTCTCCTAAATTAATAACCACTTCTATCAAAGATGGATGATTCCTCTACTTCATGATACACACCAACTTGTTAATTATGTTAATTCTTTCGAAGCAATGTGTATCTTTAAAGAAGACAATACAATGCTGACCGGCTTGCCACTCAGTATTCGAATTTCAACCTTCACTTGGCTTCTATGTTTCACTCAAGTCTTGCCCAAATTTTAAATTTTGATGCCTTTGGCACTTCTTACGTAAGGTTTTTTTAGTTATTCCTCACTTATTTAATTCTCATATTTTTCTGTTTCTTGGCAGTTGTAACCCCCCCCCCCCTCAAAAAAAAAAAGTTATTCTCTTAAAAATGAAAGTACTTACTTTTATTCTCCTAAGGGGATTTTATTGATTCATACCTACGATTTTAACAAATATGGTGTGGAATATCATCTTAGCAAATAAGAATAACAAGACCAGTGCATATTCAAATAATAAGATAATTGAAAAATAAATTCTTCCGTAAACTATGAGTGCATTCTATAAGCAACAAGATTTATCTATTTGAATGAATATTTTGGTTCAGATATCATTTTCTCTGTGGACATGATGTATGCCAAATTGCACCATTAAATTTTCTGCATAATTTTATAATGTGACTCAAAATACTATCTTGTTTCTGAAATACTTATTTTATCCATGCACCTTTTTAATGTCTACAAACATGAAATCTTCTTCACTTAAGTAAGCCCGTCTATTATTTTTTTCTTATATTTAAGACAAGTGAGTGAAAGCCTCCTAAGCATTTTGTAGAGCATTAAGACTACTGGTTTTATTAAGCATGTTCAGAATATCTTGAGTTTACAAGCTTTAGAGAGACAAAAGGGGATCTTTTCTGCAGTAGAGCGAGCGAAGCAAGTGGAGCATAATGCAATAAATAAAGTGAGCGCAGTGGAAGGGAAAAATATCCATGGCGCTATACTTATTTATTTGGGCCGTATAATTATTTTTTCAAACTTCAGTTCATCGTTATCTCGCTAACACACGCATGAAGACAAGTGTGAGCACACAATTTGAGTGCCATCAAAAATCTTGACAATAAAGATAAGCACGCATATTAATTAGTGGGACGAAATGATTACAATGCCACCAACATTTCCAAAGGATTGCTTGCTTGTAGAGGGCAAACTTGTGCCTCCCCCTTCCCACCTCTTTTTGCTTTGTTACAGTCTTATAGACCCATTTCAGGAGAAACACAAAGTTTGGTACCGACCTACCCTTTCTGAGTGATAAGCCCTGCCAACCACTCCCAATCTATTCCATCTTCTATGTTCACATTAGAGACTTGGATTCCCACGACTTTGCGGTGGAGTCCGTATGCAGCAGGGTTAAAATTGGCGTTTTCTAGCAAGTGGGTGTTGTGGGGTGGACTATGGGATGGATAGGGTGTGGGCAAGTTCCAAATGGACCCAATATGGCATTCAGACCACTAAAGGATCACCTGGGGTCCTCCATCTCACTATCCCACAATGACGCATGCAAACTATGAAACAGTAGTTATTCCTTGGGAGAAATTTTTTGTACATCGCCTACGATTGGACTACATAGCTATCGCTTCCCGACGCATATTTAATATCCGCAGGTTGGTATTTCGTTAAAATTTGTATAACAAAATGCACTTCATGACTTCCTGATATTTTGCATGACTTCTTGTGAATATATATGACTTCCTGTCACATGACTTCGTATGAATATATATGACTTCCGGTCATATGACTTCTTGTGAATATATATGACTTCCTATGAACATATATGACTTCCTGTGACTTCACAGAAATTCATATATGTTCACAGGAAGTCATATATATTCACAGAAATTACAGGAAGTCATATATATTTACAAAAATCGTATATATTCATAGAAATCATTCACAAAAGTCATACAATGTATCAGAAAGTCATAAAAGACTTTTATGAAGGGATGTCATAATTTTGAACTGAAGTATTTTCATTATACAAATTTTTAACGAAACACCAACCTGCAGACATTAAATGTGCATCGGGAAGCAGTGGCTACGTAGTCCAATCAGAAAAAACGGTGTACTTCACGTCGGATTTTTTACACCGCAAGCGGTGCACAAAAATTACTCCATTCATTGGACCAAGTCCACCGCTCAGCTAGTGGACCAATCCAACTACACAAGAATTGGACAAAGCAAAAAATGTGCAATACACATGCTTCTATATGTGTTGCTTCATGGTTATACCGGTCCACCAACTCTGTGGTCGATTTGGTCCGACTAAAAATTATACCGGTGAAATGGAAGACATGAGTTGAGACAATGGTGCAACCAAACAATGATGGTAATGATCTGGCATTTAGTTATTCTTTTTCTGAAATATATATAGTTTTCATATGAAGATTGATTGAAAACACATAAATTGATAAATTCTTGCATCATATATATTGTTAGTGTCTCACACATGCATATATGTGTGTGTATGTGTGTGTGTATGTGTATTTATGCTACCAGATAATCTTCACTAAGAGAGATGGCCACATGGCGGGATACTGGGCGTTTTATGAATGGAATTTGTTGGATGATGAGAGAATAATGGCAGACACTTTTGAAATGTGTTAACAGAGTTGCTTTTTTTCTTTCAGTCTTTTTCACCTTCGAAGGTTTAATGCAAGTAAATTCTGTTTCGGATTTTTAATCTCTTTTTCCCACACATATGTGCATGTTCATATCAATGAATTTTGGAGCCTATAAATTCTTAACATGGAATAACTGAATAACTTAAATTATCAGCACAAATAAGTTTCACTAGTCCAACTAGATGGATCTAGTCCAACATGATCATGCTAGGGATGTCTCATCTTAATATCCAAACATGTGCCTGTTGCCAAGCACAAAAGGATGATTAGCACACAAAGTTGACCAGCTTAAGCTACAGTGTCATTGATTTGCTCCTTTCTCCCTGGTGCAAACTCAGGATTTGAATTCTAGAAGGTGACATTTCTACCATGTTAGTTAAAAGAAGATAACCTTGCAGCTAATATCTATCAACCAACACCATATTAGCCATAATGAAGAACTAAAAAAGTGTCAGTTGTCGTAAAGAAGTTAATATCTTGATTTGGATGTTTGTCAAAGAAAAATGGTTTAATATGGGAGATTCACGTGGGGCCAAATGTCTCCCTCTGCCATTCAGTGGATGCTAGTAGATTTTGCCTCAAGTGGCGGTGTCCCTTGTCATGCTTTTTTTTTTTTTGATTAAGTTTCAGTTTCAATCTATATTACAAAGGGTTTCTACGCAATGCAATTGCATGGGGCTGCAAAATGCCTATTAATACCGCGAAAGGCAAGTACAAGCAAACAAAATCCTTCGTAATTTTCTTCCAAAAGTGCGTCATGAAATGCTTTTTGGGAACTCTCTTGACGCTAGAAAGAACTGGAGGAGAATATACCGGGCGTAGAACCCTTTTATTGGGTTGATTGGTTTAAATGAAACTATCAGTTTTATGGAGCTCGACAGTCCCAGTGTTTACCATTCAACCACTCACTAATGTCTAATGTTCCATAACTTCGAAGGTAAGAGCAAAAAGTAATTGTGGATTCCTTCTCTTGCATCTGAGGAATCCACTGCAACTGGGATTGAGCAAAAACCGAACCTAAACCAATCAAACGGATGAAATCAAACGAAACCGCAGAATTAGGTTTAAAATTTTATTCGACTTGATTTAATTAATTTTAATATATAAAAATAATTTAGATTAATTCAAATTTATCAATAAATAAAATCATTCTCAAATCGAATCAGATCGATTTTAATAAAACAACGCCGTTTTGATTAGAGTATTGTTTATGTTGGAGTATTAATGTATTAGAAAATCATTTTGAATTTATGGTGTTGTTTATCAATTTAATTTTGTATTGATTAGTCTTAAATCATAAGTGACTTACCGGATTGTTTTTTTTGTTGTAATGTGTTGAGGATCTTTATCTTAATTCTTAATGATGGTATTTATTAAAATTTATTTTATTAAGTGACAATATTAAGGCTGCAAATGGATCGGATTGATCCGTGATCCGACCCGACCCGATCCGATTAGACCTGATTCGGACCCATGTAAAAGACTCATGGAGCTGGGTCGGGTTCAAAAATTGGACCCATTCCCTTTTCGGGTCGGATTTGGATTTTCTGAATTTGAACCCGACTCGATCCGATCCGACCCATAGAGACTTTTGGATTAATTTGGATCTTAAGATATATGATCCGATCCGATCCGATCCGATCCGGACCCAAATATAGGATCCGAACTCAATTAGAGTGACTCACCCAAATAGGAGTTTGGACTTGGATCAAAATTTTCAAACTCTTCAATTTTCTCCATCCGATTTTCAAACTAAAATTTTCAAAACTAAAAATTTTTCAAACTCTTCAGTTTTTTTATTCTGACTATTGTAATATTTATAATAACCCGAGGAGGAAAGATTGGATGGATTCTTGATAATTTAAATGAAGTGCATTTCGATTACTTCTTTTGGCTTCTTGCTGGACTCATTTTTCTAAACCTTCTGATTTATGTTTATTGTGCCATGAGGTACAAAAGCAAGAGGGCTTCTTGAATTTCAATTCGTTTTATTGATTTTAAGAAATTTAGAACATACTCTAATGTGCACAGATATTATGTCATCCACAGTATATACAGTCTCATTTTTAATCATGTACAAGTATTCTTTTGTATGATATTTTAGATTGGGACAATTATATCACTATATAAATTCATATTTTTTTTGTGAACTTCTGGAATCTTGAC
>KE504758.1:884709-906229 GCA_000441515.1 Elaeis oleifera | reverse complement strand
ATATATAAATAATTTTGATAAATATCATATAATTTATTAAAATTTATTTATTTTTATTTATTTAATATTTTAATATATATATATATATATAATATTTAAAATATGATAGATGACGATGATCCGATTATAATATTTTTTATTATTAATTTGATCATAAAATTTTATCACATCGAAGGCCGTGCCTCGAGGTTCCGTCGCCCCAACGGCTCCAACCATGACCATGGAAAATCAATCACAGCCGCCGTCCGTTATGTGTTTGTTTTGTCTTCATTAAGACCGGGTGACATCAACGGTTGAGACCTTCGCCTGGCGGCTTCCCATCATATACGCCACGTGTGCTTCTTTCGCGGCAAAGTCCAACTATAAAAATTTCTATGATGATCGTCCGCATACATATCTCTGTACGGAGTTTGAGAAGGATAAGTACTCGCACTGGCTGACGTGTGGCGAAGTGATGCGCCCGTTAATCATGCACCCTCTTCGGATGGTGGAAACACGTTAGGAGGCGAAGACACCGAAAGGGAGCAGCGCGGAATAGATACGGATGGTCCGATGAGAGTGGCTTTGTAGGAAGTCAGCTATTCTTAGGGGTTGGATTGATGACAGCGTCAGTGTAGTTTGATCCTGCGGAACATGTGAACACGAGCCCATGGGCCACCACCGTCGTTCCGTTAGATAAAGAGGCATGTGGAAAGCGCACGCATACGTGACCTGACTCGTCGAACGAGTGCGGAAGCGTTAAGTCGTCTGTACCTTTTGGGACCATGGAGGGGCTCGGATCCGAACATTGATCAACGGTGATGGTGACCAGGGGGGCGTGGGTCACGCAGATGTCACCCATGCTCTATGCTACGAAGGAGCAGACACCTACACATATGGCATAAAATCAATCTTTCTGTTATGAATGGATATGCAGCAAATAATTTTGAAAGAGTTTGAATGCCAGTTTACAATTAAAAGAATTCAGAAATAAAAGATAATTATAATTCACAAAGAAGGAGGTTATGGCTTGAGTTATATCTTAACTTTAATTTCCATCTCTATAATAATGGATCCATGTTCCCTCGTCTATATAAATAAGGCTATAGGATCTTAAAAGGACAGACTCTTGAAAAAAAAAATAGCATATCTCAAAGCTCATAACGAGGGTTTTCAAATATTCATCCATCATTTTGCTCTTATTTCTTACAAATCGATAATTCTATAAGCTGTCCAGACTGAGGTGAAGGCTGAAGCCAAAATAAAAGCTAAGGCCGAAGTGAAATCTGAGGCTGAGGTGATAACCGAGATCAAAGTGGAATATGAGGCTAAAGTAGAAATAAATGCTAAAGCTAAAAGATGATCGAGGTCGAAGTGAAAGCCAATGTTGAGGTAAAAGATCGAGATTGAGGTACAAAAGTCGAGATCGGGCTTCTAAGCCAAAGACCAAAATAAGAAGTCCAAGATCGAGCTCCTATAGCCAACTTTAAAAAATCAAGTGAAAAGGCCGACTTAAAAAGATCGAGGAGAAATGAATAACTTAAAAGATCGAGGTGAAAAAAAGCTGACATTGATAAAGTTAAGATAAAAAGATCAAGATGAAATAATTGGCCTCATTAGGTCGAGGTAAGAAAAATTGAGATGAGACGACCGACCTAAAAAGATCGAGGTGAAAAATTAATTTGAGAAAATTGAGGTGAAGCGGTTAACCTAAGAAGATCAAGGAAAAGCAAACAATAATCAAATTTACCATAATACAATAATATTCTACTTTAATCTTTTTTATATTTTTTCCTAACTGTTGTTATCTAAAGTCCTTTCAAACTTAAAGCACCGAAGGGTTAATCAGAGCCAATTCGACGAGCTTTTTTTTTTTTTTTTATGTGCAAATCAATGTCTCTCCATAAATTTACCAGTGCTCTCTAGATCATCATAATCGAGTAGAATTTTGGCATCAATACTATACTTGCCCCAACTGCACCTTAGGGTTAGATAAGATAGATAGAGTTAGATGGGCCATATTGAATAGGATCGGATCACATAAAGCTATGGAAATCTATTTTTGTATATAAATTAAATACATAAAAAAGAATTTAAGTAAACATTATTTCCATCAAAAGAATGATGAGGACGATCCATACTTGAGTGAGAGATCATGCGCATTGGGATTAAGTATGATGACAATAGAAATGGAGGATTGAGGCTCAAAAAAACTCCACTAAAATAACCTGTTCTTGGGGAGAAGGAGAACAGGAAGCGACTAGGATTTTGTTGGAAAGGGAGGGATAAGCAGCCGATGTGATTAGGGCATCAACTCAAGATCTTGGGAAAAAGAGTGGATGTTGCATTGCAATTGAGTTTTGAAATAAAAAAAAAAAAGGAGATGGGATGAGTGAGCAGAGCGACTAAGACAAAGGAAGGGGAAAGGATTAGTGGGGTGATCCACTATGAGTTTTGGAATCAAAATACATCCTTACCATTGATTCTAAATAGGTCAGATAAAATTCACTCCATTAAGATCGATCGGGTTAGATAGCTGATAGGATGGAATAAATTACCGCCAGTAGTCTCACATGTGAGTCTGCTATAGATTTTCATCTCAATTGATATGTTAGATGATCTTGAATTTGTACCCTCAAAAGGAGAATATAAAAAATCTTGATCTCTATTATAATAGAAGAAGCAAAATAACAAATCTCAAAATATCTATCAATACAATATTTTGTTAATAACAATCACTATCATTTGTACTGTCTTTATAATAACATATTTTAAAGAATATTTTTATTAATTTTCTTTCTAAAGAGATTGTGAAGACTGAGAATTATTTTTTATGAAATGAACAATGATTTAAAAATAGTGCCACATTTCTTTTTATTGTTGCTCATTATTCTCAAATAATTGTTTTGATATAAAATTTAGAATAATAACTTTTGAGACAAAAGAAAGATTTTTATACATTTCATAATAATTATTAACGATTTTACTGGGTTCATTAGCAATAGAATAACACCGTTATGGCATTATCCAAATCTTGCCTTAGACCGAAATACTAGAGATGATTCGAACTTATTATTTCAATTGGCTGCAAAATTAATTAAAAAAAATATTATTTTTCAAAATAATTTTTTTTGATACAAATGGATACTTACACCTATTTAATATGAGTATATTTTAAAAATTAAAAATAAAATTTACAAATTTATGGACAAGTTTGACCCTGATATTCGATTTAATTATTAATATGTTCAGCTACATAAGAGGCGATCCAACCAACGGTATTATTCGTCTCTAAAAAATATGTTTAATAGATACTGTAGTGAAGTCACAATAACAGATCTAAATATTATAAAAAAAATAGATAGATCTCCAATTGCATCGATCGAGCCTATCACCACCAAAACACTTGGGCTATTCAGCATATTAGTCGCCTTGCTGAGCTCGAGCTAAGCGTTGACCAAAACATACTGTCGCCGTCCGTAGATTGCGTGGACGATTCAAACTTCCTACCCATCAGGCTCAAACGCATAGCGTGAATGGAACCAGACGGGTTCGGGTTGTATCTTTCCCACAAAAGAGTGATTGATCATTTATGAGATACATACCGTCGGATCATACATCACGCAGATCTCAAAGTACTCCGAACTGATTTTCATCAGCCTGCACAGATCGTCAAGCGCCTATTGCGCGATCCAACGGTGAATATCCCAAAATAATGGTGAATCATTCTTCGCACGAAAGATACAACCGTACCCACGCGACAGGGCAAAGGGAATGAATGCGCATCCACGGTAATAAATGCGTCACAAAACGACACTACAATGATTGATAGACGTATTGGGATGGTGCGAGGGCTCGAGGCTTCTTTTGATCTCCAATCGCCAATACTCCCATCCGTCTCCTTTCTTCCCCGGCTTTCGCCATGGCAACCGGCAACCTCGGCTGCGTGGTCGTCGCCGTCGACGGCAGCGAGGAGAGCATGAACGCCCTCCGCTGGGCCCTCCAGAACCTCTGCCTCCGCTCCGCAGGCGGCGATGCCGCCGCCGCCACCGGCGAGGCCCAGGACGAGCCTGGTAGTTTCGTCGTTCTCCACGTCCAGTCCCCGCCTTCCATCGCCGCCGGCCTCAACCCCGGATCTATCCCCTTCGGTGGCCCCAGTACGAAATCCCCATCCCTTCTAGCCCCATCCTGCTTCCGATTTCTCCCCCTGTTTTGTTCGTTTTGATTGTTCTTGATTTGATTTTCTTTGGTATTAGGTCATGTGGAGGTGCCGGCCTTCGCAGCGGCAATTGAGGCGCATCAGAGAAGGATTACCGAGGCGATTATGGAGCATGCCCTGAAGATATGTGCCGAGAAAAATGTGAGATATTGTTGATTTAATTGTATAATAATCCGTTCGCCTTCCTTTATCCATATTTCACATTTAATGTTGATTGGAATTGGGATATTTTGTTAAAAAAAGGTGAATGTGAAAACCCATGTGGTGGTGGGTGATCCGAAGGAGATGATCTGCGATGTGACTTCCAACTTGAATGCAGATCTGCTTGTTATGGGATGCCGTGCTTATGGTCCGATCAAGAGGTGATTTCCTTTGATACTGGTTAATACTTTATAAGTATTCCTATAACTTTTTGAGTCACCGTGAGGTGGTATGAGAATTTGCTATCCAGTTCTGAATTGTGTATAGAAAGCAGTTGTCAATATATTCTTTTCATTAGTTTTCTTTTCCCTGGTATTTTACTTTATATTTAGAATTTTGAAATACAAGATTGGATGAAATGACATGAAGTTTGAAAGTTAAGGCAAAATAATGTATCTCTTGGTTGTGCTTTAACTTATTGTCAATGAAAGGACCTTTTTATTATTCCCGAACTACATGTCTAAACAATAATCAATATCAATATGCTCAAGTGAGGCAAATTATAAATTCAATGTTTGCTGAGTTGAACCAAGGCTTCAAGTACCAGTTTTACCAACAGTTCCGTGTTATGTTGCGCTGGTGCCTGCATTGGGCATGCATGTGCGCCACAATACGTTGTGGATCACAAGCTATTAAAATGTGCCAGTCCGTACGGACTTGCGCTGGTTCAGTATGACTGGACATGTATTGGTACTGAGAAAAAAGCCTTTTTAATTTTGCCTTGTTTTGCCAGGGTGCAGCATGTGTCCACACCAGCACAAAAGAATTTCATGTGCTGGCTAGGACACTTGCTGGCAGCAGCACTGGGACTTGAGTTCTTGGCTTGAAAAAAATAAGGATCATTATTCATTGGGAAAACAAATATATGGATAGAAGAGCATGGAAGGAGATCTCAGATGTGAGGTAAATATTGAAGAATGGAGTGGCTACAAAAGCCAGCATTGAGATCTGTATATTTCTACTACGAAGTTTTCTGTCAGGTCAGAGAAGTTTGATAGTATGGTCACTTAAGAAACAGTCAATGTGAGTGTTAGCTTTCTTCAAGATGAGGAACCAATGCAGGCCAGGTAACTGGACGATATCAGTATGCCAACTAGATTGTCATGCAAGCAATTTAGCTAGAGTAGGACATTTTGAAGTCATTGCACAATGTCTTCATGAGTCCATGTATAGTTAAAGAACAGTTTAGATCAGTTCAGGGTCCCCAGAAGTTTTTCTTTAATATTAAAATTCATGTTAAAAATCCCATCATTTTATTTATATTGTATTAACATTTCATATAATGTATATTACTGCAATATATTTCTGTTCTAACTAAAAAAGATGGAGTTCTGTTGCATTGTGGATATTTTAGATTTGCTGTATTTTACACCATTGCTTCTGTTGCCATAGACAACCACTTTTATGTTAATCGTCTCATACATTGTATGTGGAAATGGCAACCTAGCTTGATCGACATACCTGTCAAAGCATGAAGAGAGATCTTTAGGTTTTAATTTTGGTTAGTTTCTTTGCTGCTTATTGATTATGTGAGCATGAGGGGGAGCAATATTTAGTACTGTGCATTGTCATGTTAACTAGAATTTTCAGATATAAAACTCCTATGCAAAAGAGCATATATTCAAGTCAATCATTGTAGTAGCAGTTATTCCTAATGTATGATGAAAATTCCAGCCATATAATCTATATCATGTGACTTGTGGATAATTTTTATTTGATAATGGGGGAAGAGATCCAGAAACAATCTTCTGCGCTTCTGTCAAGTGTCAAAATGTCCTAATTTTAACACTTCAGCATTGGAAATACTTAGCATGAAGACATGCGCATACATTCATGCATACATGCATGCATCCATATGCATTGCTTGCACGTTGTTGGGTAGGTTGTTGTGTACGTGTTTTGCATGAGGTGGCTATCTTCTTCATCAGGAGGAAGATGGAACATCTGTTTGACTCTTTTTCAGATCCTTGATGCATGAGAGAATCACCTTTAGATCCCATTAAGACTTGCTTATCTCCACCATTTGCATTTCTGTTCTTCAGGTTGCCCAGTTGTCATTCCATGCCTTGTATCTTTTTCAAGCCTTTTCAAGTTGATATCACCCTCAAAAAAAATCACAACATGGTTGATTGTCATCAAGAAAAGTGCATTTGCTTCAGGATCAAATGTTCTGATACCAACTAATGCAGCTTCCTAGTTCTGAGGATGTAGAAGAAATTTTAATTGCATAATTGATTTCAGATCAGGTCTGATCCAAATTTCCTCTTGTTTAGACAGCGATAACTGCAAAAAAGGAGTAAATGGGAGATGTGAAAGAGAAGAAAGGAGATAACTATGTGGAGAATTGAACAAAGAATTTAAGAAGGAGAGCTAAAGATGAAGCACTGAAGGATCAGAGAGCAGAAGAAAGCCCTAAATTCTTGGGATCTTTAAAGTGCAAGTGCCAGTCAAGGAGCAAGGCTCCATTAATAAGTGTACGTTAACAAAACAAAAGGGGAGAAAGGAGAACAAAGCAAAAACAGAACAAAACTGCATCCTCAATGACCGGCCCTAGTTTTGCTAGGAAAGAAGGCAATTGGGCAGGTGAAGAGGAGCTTATAGATGCCTAGGTCAGAAGATGCACATGCTTCCGTCTTTTCTCTTTCTTGTTCCTTCACTCTCACTGGTCAACCATTGTAAAGGACCAACAACTTATTTAAGCTGATGATATGACAATATAAATTAAGTTGCTACATAATTAACTAATCTAATAACTTATCTAATTCCTTTATATTTAATATTAGATCTTCTATTTTCTGCTGTGAAAAATAAATAGCACTATAACTTAAGATTAAGGGCCTAATAAATGAAAATAAGTGCACATTCACAATCTAGGTAATTCAAGAATTCAAACACAAATTTTAATGAAGGTCATTTCATGTTCATTTTCAAACCTGTTTCTAGAACATAAGTTGTGGTTTCTTAAATGATGTATATTGGCGAGGGCATGTGCAGTGCATGTTAGTGATGTAAAAAGGTGAGAAGCTGTGATCATGCATTATTGTAATAAGAATGCCAATTATGGTTCAGAGAGAGAGAGAGAGAGAGAGAGCTCTTCTCTCAATATAGATGTGGAGTAAAAATAGCAGCCCAGTACACAAGGCTCTAGCCATTTGCAAGGTCTGGGGAGTGTTAGATATACACAATCTTGCCCCTCATGAGGAAAGGTTATTTTTGTGTTTTGAACCCATGACTTCCAAGTCATAATGCAATAGCCTTACCATTGTGCCAAGATTCACCCTCTCGAATAGATATAGAGTATTATAATTATAAATGACATAGATGAGAAGGATTTATATAAAAGGTCATGGTTTAGCTGATTGAGAAGAAAGTTTTCATATATATGAGGGTTGTTGGTGGCTTCATTTTCTCCAAGAGCAAGAAAAGGTTAGAAATGATGAATTGTGCTCTCATATAACAGATTTGAGTGGGGTTGTGATAAATTGTAAAAGAAGGATTTTTAATGATCTCCTTGTCAAACAGATTGAAAGGTGTTGCTGCAATGCTCCAGACTGAGGTGGGGTAGCTTGGTCGGCGGCGATACGAGGAAGAAGGTGGTCGGCGGTGATTCGAGAAGAATTTGGGTGCTTCTTGGAATCTATAAAAAGTTCAATCACTAGAGATTCTGCGATGGAGGACCCTCCGATGCTTAAGTCAGTCGGAGTTTGGGAATAGGAACAGAGAGAAATAGCAAGTAGGGGCTCTTTAGCTTAAACAGAACTTACCAAAGGATTCTTTGTGATCTCCTTTTATAGAGGGAAGGAGCGATACGTTATCTCAATTACTGGTGATCATCTCAGGGAATCATAGTCCACGATGTGTCATGGATAATGGCGAGTAATGACATTAAATTGTGCACCACATTTGGTTGTAACCGTCGGGAGTGCCGCCGTAACCGTTCGACATTTAAGGGATGTGGGGCCGGTCCACATTCTCCTTATAATGGTTCAGTGTCCCTAGATCTTTGGAAATTGTCGGCTTGAGTCCGACAGTGTGGTTAGATGTGGCACAATGTAGTCTTAGGCTCATTGTCGAGGATAATGTAAGTAGAGTCCAATATGGTCGGCTGCATCCTTAGGCATTATCTGATAAGGATGTTCGAGGTCTAGTTCAATGAAGATGGATTGAATGTCGTGCAGTTCCCAAGGATTTTCCGTAAAGTCTGATAAATATAATTATTCCTACTGTCTGAGGATGAGAATCGAGGATAATGTCCAAGGTGGTGGTATGACCCGTAACACTTGCCCTCTATTTCTAAATTTGGGGCATTTGTCTCAGATGAAGGAAGTAGTAGTTTTCGAAAATAATCTTTGGTACTTATCTGAGGTGACGAATCCAAGCTGTTGGGGTTTTCAGATGGACCGCTGCATCGCTTCATTTTTACGGAGTTGAATCGTTGCATCGTTTCATGAATCCCGATGTCGATGTGATGAGTTGCTTCGTAAATTGCACCTTAATTATTTGAAAAGATTCAGCGCTTCGCGAATCCCGACATATTTACGATGGATGGGCAGCTCAAGGCAGATAATTATTCGGTTTCCAAAGTCGAAAACCGGTGCTACAGGTCAGCTAATCAGAAATTGCCAAATGTCTGATATCGATTAGCCTGACGATATTTCATGCGGATCGGCCTGCATGGGTCAATCAGAGTAGTGGTGCGTCGAAGAGTCGCCTGATGGAGCAACCCTGATCTGAGACACATGGGTGACATTCGATGGCATGAGGGTTCGATTTGGACCATCAACGGATAGTATATATAGGCCTATCCTCTCCTTTCTCATTCTTTCGGCTGTCGGTTGTTTCCAGTGCTCCAGCTTTCAGTCTGTCAGATATTTTTTCTGTCGCCATGCGTTCCATCTCTTTCGTCGATTCCGACAAGTTTTTCCATTCTTCGGAGGGCTTTCTCCATCCGAAACTCCTTTTTCGATTGGTTCTTTGCCTCTAATATTCATAGTTTTAGTCACTTTCTTTCGTTCATTTCTTTCGATCTTCTTTTACTTCAAAATGTCTTTCGGTAGAGAGGTGGGGGTGAAAATCATCGAGGCGATCGGGATTCGAAGCAAACTCCCCGAATCGGGTCCGAGGATTTTCCTCGGACCACTATTGAGGTCGCCTCCTTGTCTGGGTGCCAAGGCTCTGAACCGCATGGGTCGGGTAGTCCCGTGCGGAGATTCGGGGACTTCTTTGACCCGAGAGTGAGAAGTTGACCATTACTAAGGCCGATTTTAGAAGGTTTCGATCTCAGTATTTCATTCATTCTGCTTTCTGGCTTGAAGTTCCGAGTCGGGAAGGTCGTGTTTTGAATGCTCGGGAGGGTCGAGTCGCTCTATATGAGGAGACTCTTCGAGCAGATCTTCGGTTGCCTTTCTGTGTCTTTGCCTCCAATATTCTTGATTTCTTTAAAATTCTTCCGATCCAAATCACTCTGAACTCCATTCGGATGATCATTATCTTCATTATTTTGTGTGATTGGTTTAGCATCCAGCTGAGGACTTTTCTCTTTAGGATGTTGTTCATCCTGAAGCACTCTCATAAGAAGGGTGGTGGTATTTTAGTCCTCGGTATGGATGCAAGTTTATCACCGGCCTTCCTTCCTCTGTTCATGATTGGAAAGGTCAGTTCTTTTTGTTGTCTTGGATTTATCTTGGGGCTTCAGTTAGATTTGGAGTGATCCTTAGCTCTCTTCGAACAAGAAAAATCGATCCTCGGAGATGAGAAGAACTATCATAAATTCTCGATGTCGAGGTGTCGAAGCTAAATGAATTGGTGAACGAGCAGACACTCTACGATGTCGGTCTTAGTTCAGCACTTCCTTGAGATATGATCGAGTCTTTTGTTTTGTAGAACATATGATTTTATTTGAGTTTCATGCTAACTTTTGTCCTTGGTCTTTTGACGATGAGGCTCGCACTGGAGTTCATCAAGTCGGCCTTCCTGAAGAAGAGGCTAAGCTCTACCTTAGGAGACAGTTCTTTGAGGAAGAAGATGAAGTCGACGACCTCTTCAGATCCGGCTCCGCCTGCCTCCAGCAGATCGGCAGGGACTTCCAGTATGGATCCTATCAAGGTCGATAACATGCAGGAAGTCGTCATCGCGCTGCCCCTGAGGGTAGCGCTCCCGACCACTTTAGAGTCCATTCGGGTAACAACTCCCCTTGGGTCTCGTCTCCGATCTGATCTGACTCATTCCTGGTTTCCTTGGTAGCTCCGACTCCTATAGCTTGGTATGGAGTAGGTCCCTTCTTGTCAGCAATCGAGGAGTTCATCACTTTGACAAGATTTCGGAGAGATGACTCGGCTCTCCACAATCACCAGCTTGCCCAGGAACGATCAAGTTGCTGCTACTGCCAATTGATTGGGCTGAGACAAAGGCCCGACCTCTGGACAAGGCCTTGTCTTCCTCGTTTGGAGACCTCTGAAGGTAGGTTCCTGACTTTGTCGATTTTCTTTCTTGCATTTGAAGTTTCTGACTTCAACTTTTTCTTGCTGTTAATCCATGACGTTGCTCACCTCGGTGAGATGGTCATCAGCCTCAATCGAGTTAAAAGGAAGCTTGAAGGAGATCTCCAAGAAGCAGAGGCTTAGAGAAAGACCTCGGAGAGGACGATTCGTCTTGAGAGAGGTCTGAGCTTCTGGTTGGAAAGGAGAGGATCACGTAGCTCGAGGGTTTCCTCGTCATGGAGCACGAGCTTGTGGAGATGCACCAGAAGAGGATCGCTGAGCTTGAGGTGAATCTTTAGCTGGAGGAGGTGGCGGTGAAGGCTGCTGAAGACAAGATCAAGTCGGTGGAGGCTCAGGCAGAAATTGACAAGGCAAAGGCAGTAATCGAGGCTAAGTTAAAGACCGTCAAGGAGTACAAGGCCTTATCAGAGTTCGAGGCTGAAGTCATTGAGAGTTTTCGGTGGCCTACGGATATGGCTTTGACACTTGCAAAGCTCAGGTGGTGCACTTCTTTCCCAAGATCGGCGTCAATTGACTTGACCTTGATGTGGAGGTTGGGGAGAAGATCAGCCACAAGCCAAGGAGCCTGCTGCAACTGAACCTCTTGTCGATGAGCCGGTCATAGTTGAAGGTCCTACTATCGAGCTGATTGTAGCCGAAGTCCAGACTACTGAGCCGATCACTGACACTGAAGTTGAAGTGTTATTTGAGGAGTCTTGAGCCTCTGTACTTTATTTCTTTCGGCTTCACTTTTTGTACTTGGATTTTTAGTAATGAAATCCTTAATTTCTGAAGTCTTGTAGAAATTTTTGAATGAAATGAACTTTTTTGTCAAAATGCACACTTTCTCGCTGGCTTGTCCGAAGGGTAATCAAAGTTCTCACACAAAATCTGATGTCAGAGTCATCTTATGTTCAATGTCTTTTCTGCCGTTGATTCGTAAGTAGATTTAGGCTTAGATTTTGCCAAGTCATTAGCATCGGCTGAAGTCCGATCTAGTTCATATTGTTGGTTCGTTTTTGAGGTTTCATCTTTCTACGATCAATTCATCTTAAGTTATTCTTTTTGGATGGGATATGATCTCGAAGTTATAATTTAGCCGATGTAGATATTCGAGGTCTATTCTGAACTAACTTTTCGATAACAATTTTACCAAGTCATTTGTATTGATTAGCATTTGACCTCATACTGTGTCATCGGATTTCTTTCGAGATATTTAGCTTATGGAGGTCCCAACTTGGGTTAGGATAGCTCCTATTGTCGGTGCTATGCTGAACAAAATTTTGGAGGTCTCAATCTGAATCGAGACATCTCCAAGAGATCGATCCTTCAATCCAATCATCGGGGTTCAGATTGATATCTGAATATCCCATGGTCATTGTCATACTTGGCTTGTTGTCAAGGATGCATAATCGCGTCAGTCAATGTCCGATCTGGGATCGATTCCTAGAGAATGGTGCAAGAGAAGGGCGGTCGGGAACTGAAGCTAAGGGCTTCATCATTCTCTCAGCTCCCACCTGGACCTTGATCAGACGGCATTCGATCTCTCATATCTTCTATTCAAGGTCCTCCTCTCGACGGCATGGAGAATAGCTCGGGATAGAATCTCTGTTGGAGGAGGTTGGGGAGTGGTGGTGCCTCTCTTCGTGCTTGGACCCCATCTGGATGGTGATCGTCGATTTGGAGGAGCAGACCGACGCGCACCTCAAAGGGGTTTCTCGAGAACTGGGTAGTGGTTCTGATGGTTGTGCCAGGAGGGCACAACCTGTGGAGTAGGCGGTGGTGGCTGCTGCTGTTCGTCATTTGCTGCAAGTTGTATACTACAGCAATCAATGTTCGAACCTGTCAGACTAAATTGTCGAACCGTTGCGAGTTCGCTATCATGGGTGGCTGTATAGGCTGCACAGTCCCATGAGGAGCGGACAATTGGGTGGCTCTACCCTGGCTTTGTCGAGCGGACTGTCGGCGAGAAGCGGTGGAGTTGTTGTATCTTGCTATTTTCTTCTTTGATGGGTTGCTGGTGGTCCTTTCTCTAGCGTCAATCTATTGCTACAGCGCTTCGGATCAATGTGGAGTAGCTTGGTTGACGAGGGTACAAGGAGCGAGGAGGAAGGTGATCCGAGGATTTGGGCGCTCCTTGGAACCTGCTAAAATCCAGTCATCGAAAATTCTCTAGTGAAGGATCCTCTTAAGTCAGTCGAAGCTTTGGAAACTTGAAGAGAGAGAAGCAGCAAGTAGTGGCTCTTTAGCTTAAGCAAAACTTACCAAAGGGTCCTCTATGATCCTCTTGTATAAAGGGAAGGAGAGATATGTTACCTCAATTGCTAGTAACCATCTCGGAGAATCGTGGTCCTTGATGTGTTATGGATAATGACGATCAATGGCATTAAGTTGTGCGCCATGTTTGGTTGTGACCGTCGGGAGTTCCACCATAACCATATTTAAGGGATGTGGGCCAGCCTATGTTCTCCTTATAACGGTTTAGCGTCCCTAGGTCTTCGAAAGTCATCGGCTTAAGTCCGACAACGTGGTCGGTTGTGGCATGATGTGGTCCTCGGGCATTATCCGACGAGAATGTTTGAGGTCCAGTTTAAAGGAGATGGATCGAACTTCACGCAGTCATCCTTTCCTAAGGATTTTCCATAAAGTCCGAAAAATGTAATTATTCTTGCAGTCTAAGGATGAGAACCAAGGACAATGTCCAAGGTGTTGGTATGACCCCATAACAAAAGGGTAGTTAATTTCAATTTTTGGCATTCTTAATCATATTTTTGCTTCGGTTCATGAAAGAAGGTGCTCTTTCAAATACTTGCAATGGCTTGTGGATGCTCATATTAAACTTATGGTTATGGATTGATTCCTTTGTACATGAAAAGCATCCTATAGTTATCACACGGAGAAGCATTACTCTCTAGGTGGATATTTTGAAATTATTTCATAATTGTTACTTGTGATGACCATCTGGTTGTTTTCTCCCTTTCTGAAATTCTCTTCTATGATCACCGTACTATGCAAGCTTAATCATGTTGATCGAAAGTATAATAGTTCATTTGCTTCATGCTTTTGTTTCATAGCTACAAACTGGATGCTTATGCCACTTTTCTACTGTAGTAATAAGATAGTATAGCTTTCAGCGAGACCAGCTATGCTTCTTTAATGAAGCATTTGTTAAAGGAGATAAAGGCAAACCCTAGTAACCAGTGAAAGGTTTCTTTATCATCTTATTGTCTTATTATTCTTGAAATCATAGGCGAGGTGTCTTGTATAGACCATGTGAGTGATCGCTTTTCATTGTAGAGTGAAATTATTTGCTCAAAAGCATGCATATTATGATTAAAGAAGCACTAATCATAAGTTAACTTATCCAGCAAATATGATAGTTAAACATGGTTACTCATGAAGAAAAATGATAAATTAGAATATAACATAGGTTTGCCAAGGAACTATTTTATTCGATTGGGAAATCGATTCTCTAATTCTTATGAGTGGTGTGCATGTTTTGATGGATTTTGAAATAGTGAAGATTGAAGAGTCAAAATTTTGCACTTACACCATAATATGTAGAGGGTGAGCCTTGGCACTGGTGGAATTGCTCCATCATATCCTGGGTTTCACAGGTTCGAAACATGGGAATAGTCTCTCCTCATGCAGAGATAAGGCTGCATAGATCTGGCATTCCACAGACCCCACAACGATGGGAGCCTCATGCATTAGGCTGCCTCTTTTTATATTTTATTGTATGTTACTTATCTTTTTGGCTTTAGCCTCGTAGTCAAAAGGACTTGAGTGATATGAGCTGCTGGATTTGGCCGACACAATGTGGAGAAGGAGAAGAAACTCTTGGAAATGGTTAAAAAACAAAAGCTGGAGGCATTTTTTATGATATAATTTGGAGCAGTTGCTTATTTGAAAGCAAGAGTTGAGACTTGAGAGCTTGATAATGTAAACAAAATTAAAAGAGGAAATGGAGAGGTTATCCTGAGTATGTTTCTTTGGCAAATGGACTGGTGAATGCTCTAGTTAGGAGTAGTGGAAGATTCATATTAATTTAATATCACTTTTACATAGTTTATAAAGCATTCATTCCATTTCTTATAAATTATTTCTGTACAAAAATTCAATACTAATTAAAAAACCAAAAGAGACCAGTGGTTGAATACTTATTGATCGTTCTAATTTTCATCTCCAATAAAGGTCCTATTTATGCACCTATCATTTCACTTAGTAGCATCCTGAAATGCATGTAGGCTTTAACTTACAAATATAAGAATTTTACAATAGATCGCTGAAAATCATTTTAACTTGCAGTATACAATTGAGTTATGATAGGAATTGTCCTGTTAATCAGATTGGCTCTCACCTGATTTTGCCTCAAGCTATTATTTTATAGTTTTAGTTTGCAAATGCTGTGTCGAAAGAGAACCGACCATATAGGACAATTTTGCATGTTAGATATCTACAAAATATAATGTAGTGTTCTGACTAAAACAAAGTTTGTCTCCTCAGATTATTTACTAAACATGTTTGTCAACTTCACTATTGCAGGATGTTTCTGGGAAGTGTAAGCAACTACTGTATCAATAATGTCAGCTGTCCAGTTGTTGTTATAAAGGGTACCTCTTAATGTGTTCAAGTACCTCTTAATGTGCAGAGTTGTACTATTTTATCATGTTCATTGAATGGTTTTGATTGGTTTTGTATATGGGTGGTGTGTTGACCAGTTGGAAGATACTGGGGATTTCTTCCAATATTTGTTGTTACCTGAGGCCATTTGATTTTATTGTTTGAGGCTTATGATTGGACTGTGTAAAAGTATCTGAAATGAATTAGGTTTTGGACATTAGTAAGATAAAATAGTCATGAAGTTCTTTATTATCAAACTAAGGGCTTGGGAAACTTCAGTCAAATGGTGTGGTGTGGGAAAACAAAGCTAAATGTGATGGAGTCGGAATTTTCCTTTCGTCCAGAGCTTGCAAGATCCAGACTCTCTTTTTCAGCTGACTTGGCCTTGCCACTTTAGCAAAGATGTTTGCTAGGCTAGTGCCACATCTTTGGCAATCAAGTCTCACATCCTTACAACTAATAGGTTTAGTAAGAGAAAGAATAATAGTGGATGGAAGGTAACTGGTATTCAGTGGAAGTAGAGAGTCTAGTGGACCCTTTTTTTCAGAGTCTAGTGGTAGAATCACAGTCTAGGATTGGTCCGCTTGGATACCACCAATTGTTAGAAATGTTCTCTATTCTTTTTATTTTTTCTTTTTGAAAAAATGTTACAGAGTTGTCTAGGCTTTAAAAGTATTTGGGTGCGCTTTCAAGGCTCTAGATTAGTAGAAAAATCTGGATGTTTCTAGAGAACTCGACGTCTCTCCTAGAATGTTAGCCTCGTGTTGTCTGTATGAGAGTTGGGGGAAGTTAGTACTCATATTTCCTAGTTTGGGTGAAGTTAGGTTAGGACGAGATTTCTTATGACACAAGATACAATTCAAGTTGAAGAATAGTAATGCTCTCAACTAAGTGCTCTTGGTTCCTAGATGGTAGAGAGTTGCATGCGTGATAACCATGCTCCGGATCTGGTTAATGGCAAGTAGCATTGAAACTTCAATTAAAGGTGGGAACCAAATTGGATCAGGATACATCAACAATTTGTCAATCTGAATTTGATGTGTTATTAAGCAAATCAAAAATTCAGATCCGAATTTGATCATTTATTTAACAGATGACTTAATCCAATTTATAATGGATTAAATATAGTTAAATGGATCAAACGATCGAGCATTGCCACTCCTAACTTCAATGAGCTCTCTCATCCATTGCTTTGATTTTAGGAGATGCATTACTTGGTTCGACAAAAAAGCATACCAATCACATAGGATTGAGAAAGTTATAAAAATATGTTTTGACGTCTTGTGCAAATCTTGTTGAGTTGCTTGCGTGGTGCTTTAAGAATATAGTTTGTGGCAAGTGGCATTAATACTTTTGTGAGCTCCCTTGCTAGGTACTGGATTCTTTAGTTTGACGAAAGGCTGGATAAACAATCCGAAACACGCGTAAACCATGGGACGTTGCTTGGCTCACAGGCTAGACCTTTCATAATTTTTATTCAGGGGAGACGCATACACCGGCTTTGATGCTCCTATCTGTTCTCCAGACAAAGTCATGAACATTGACTGACCCAATTATGTAACAAATGTCAGCTTAGACACTTAATCCAGGTTACGTAATCATGAAGTTTCTGTTTAACAATCAGATGCTGTGAACTTTTACCTTTATTGAACTTTTACCTTTATTCACATTTCACACGTTCTCAAGAAGACAAATTGATCATCTTTTGCCCTCCAGTCAGATGATAGTGTTAATAGCACTGATTGTAGTGCTGCACTATTCTAATGGCAGCCTAATAATATGTGGACTTGATACCTTATTAGCACAAATAAATGAATAAACAAATAAAATAAATAAATGAAAACAAAGTCATCAATGTGACAAGCACATGCTCAAAAATTCAAAACAGTCCAAAGTGGAAGAAAGAACACTTGACAAAGCCATAGGGAGCCAAGGCCCCAAGGTACATTAAAAGGATCCAAAGTGACCAACGTCACCATCACACCACATGACACTTCCATTCGACTCCATACCAGAACATAAACTAGCAAGAACGAGATACACAAAACATATAAAAGAAGCACATGATAAGATATCATCACCACATGCTCCACACAGACCCCAACTTCAAAACAACAGGAAACAAAGAACAACCAACACTCAACATCACAAATTCTCCTCTCTTCGACATTCCCCTTCAATCCCAAAACCATTTGAAACTTCCATAGACCTCTTGGTAGAACCCCAGATCCCACTCCCCACACAGGCTGACATCATTTCATTTGCTCTTAGCTCCACCATTGGTGGACAGCAACCCTTCATCCCAGAGCCTCCCATAGAGAGCCAAACACTCCCAATAAGTCCTCCTGCTCCTCTTCCCATTCTGCCACTGGTTCTGGCATTCCAGAACAACTCATCCACCAGACCAATTGTCCTCTCATTCACCATCTCCTCCACCACCTCTGCCTCAGCCTTCATCACCACATACTCCTCTTCCTTCACATTCCTCGCCAACCACTCCGATATCCCCACCGCCTCCTTCCCTCTCCCCACCGCCTCCAACCTTATAATCTCAAAAGCCGAATCCCCCTTTGGATATTCCTCCAGGAACCACTTCTCGCTCCCGTCCTCCCGACGTCCACAAACACCCGTCTCGGGTACTCGGCCAGCGAGTCTCCCATCAGATCTGGAAGGTATTTAGTCCTCCTCCACAGCTTCTTGGACTCCTCGTACTTGGATGGTGGCTCCAGCAATACACCTCCAATTCGTTCAGCGCCGCTTCCTTCGCCTTCGAAATCGCCAGTAGTTTCCTCCCTACTCCGCTGGCCTTCAAATTTGCGGCATTTCTGTCGTCGTCGCTACTGGCATGGGCGATCTTCTTTATGGCGACGATGGTGGATCCGAATCGCCGGATATAAACCGTTCTGTAATTCGGCGGCAGGTGGAAAGAATGAGACGGGTCCGAGCTCAATCGGACCGCGGTAATGCCGCCGACTTTGAGCACTCGGTCGATGAATTCGAAGGAGGCATCGCTGAAATCGGCGGCGGCGAGCACGAAGTCGACGGAGTGGTCGGGGATCATCCATTCCCCGTCGGAGGACACCGGCTCGATCTGGTTTTGCTTCAAGAAGGGGAGCCGGGAGCCGGGGTCCCCGAGGAAGACGGCGCGGGCGCCGGTGCCGAGCAGTCCCTGGCGCTGCAGATCGCGGAGAAGCATTGGGAGATAGAATGGGTCGTCGACCCAACGAGATCGGGCGGCGGCGGCGGCCGGCGGTGGAGACTGGGGCATTCCGGCCGAGTGGATCACGGCGCGGAGCAAGGGGAAGGTGAGGATGGCGGCGGTGAGGAGCACCGATCGGGCGACCAGCTGGAGTAGACGGAAATCAGGCAGCCGGATCACGAGGCGGTCCTCTCGGAGCTCGATGGCTCCGGCGGCGGCGGCGGAAGCGCCCTCCGTGGGGCTTCGTCTGGTCGTCGTGCGAGGGCTAGCGTTCTTCATGGCGGTATTCTTTGCTGATGATTCCGGCAAAGATAGAAGCCGGAACAGACGATAGCAAGAGAGAAACACGGCAAGCGGTGATGGGAGGTGAGATTAGCGAGTGCAGAAACGGGCAGCGGTGTGATTACCACCCACGAGAGCAACACGCGTGCTGAACGATCTGATCCAGAGGAGCATCAGCTGGCGCATTCGCTCGGCTTCCATGATGGGGTTCTTTCTCCGGTGTGCCTCAGATCGACGGTGGAGATGGGGGATGGGATCTCATCTCACGGTCTCCACCGTCGAGAGGCGGTGGGACGGTGGGAAAGGAGGCGGTGGAGTTTGGGAGAAGAGGGGTGTATTTTGGGAAGAAAGACGGGAAGAGAAGAAAGGGACCGATGGGAGAGGGATCGGGTAGAGGGATTTATTGAGAGGGGGAGGAGGATGTAGAGGGGTATAGTGGGAAATTTGGGAGGATGGTTATTTTGATTTTTTATTTTCTTAATTTTTGGGGATGTGGGTTTTAACGGTTTGCGGAAGATGAGTTTCACCACAATTGCCAGCGAGCTTAAACGAGGTAGGCATCACCTTTTTTTGGAGTGAAAAGGTCGTCTGGTTGATATTATTTTAAAAAATTCAGTTGGAAATTATTTTAACAAAAATTAACTCTAATAATCAAATCATAACCAATTTATACCGGTAACGTGTAGGGTTATGGTTAATACCTATCACTAAAATTAATTTTATTATAATTTTTTATATATTTGGATATGGGTATGCCAAATCCGAGCAAATCATAGCTGCTAACAGCCCTAGCTTTTATCCAATTATACAAACTGTTTGGCCAAAATAAAGAGAAAATTAATCAGATTACTATGGATGAAAATTTTTTCACTATTTTTTTTTAATAGTGGCTAATAAAAGTCATATTAATAGCCATCTTTTTTTAGTTTAATTCATTCAGACCCAAGTTGGGCAAATAACAATAAATATTTGTGCTGGTTGAAACATTAATAGGTCAAGCCGTTGCTCACGGAGTCAAGACTTAGTACAATCCGGGGTTAAAAGGAAGAGAAGATATTCGTTCCAACGGTGATATCATGTTAAATTTATCGTAATCCAATCAAAAGTCGAGAATCGATGACTAGTATCGATGGTTAGTGTGGAGCATCATTTACAGAAATCGATGAAATATATGGCATTCGATGAAATGCATGCATTCTTATTGAGTTGTGATAAATTTGACGTGGTATCACTATTGCAACGAATAATTTTCTAAAAAAAGGGAGGATGACCTCGGGAATTGAATCTGTCCCTTGCCTAGCTAGTGTTGCAAATGCTTACATCACCCAATTTAAACCTTGTTTGATCAAAGTATACATTAGATGATCCAACTCCACCAAGCCACCTAAATTGAATGTGCATCGCTGATAATCAACCAACTCCTATATAATTTATCCCCTGTTGTACAACAAATCTCATGAATGGCACTAATTTCCTCTTGCCACATGGTAAGAGAATTGATCATATGCATGTAACGGGAGCCCTATAGCATTACTCAACAATAAAATAGGGAAATATACTTGCATCTCTGATACTTTGTCTGAGTCATACTTAAGACCTCCTCCCAATCTATCGAGTTATCTTTCTATTCCAAACTAGTCTTTCTATCTATCTCTTTTAAAAGGCTCGTGTCTAAAATTTCTAAAATCTCTAAACTGCCCCACTCTACATCTTGATGGTCTCTATTTAGGCAAAATTACTCATGTGTATGTCACGTGATTATCTCCTCTCCACTTGAATCAAAGGGTACTTTGCGGCAATGGAGAAAGAGAGAAGCAGTATAAATAACCCTCAAGAGGCCAACATTATGATCGAGAGATGCAGTGACAGAGAGCAATAGCAAAAAATTAACAAGAGATTGGCATAGAATCGAGCCAAAGCTCTGGCATGTCCTCATATAGTTTTGTCCATCCATGCCACCATTGAGGAAGAGCTCCACTCCGGACTTCTTAGACAATTGTGGCCCAAGCCTTGGCATCTATTTTTTTTTTTTGTTGAAAAGCCTTGGCATCTTTGGTGGCTGACATATATGACACGTTGAAGCCCTTGCTATGCTTTCCCTCCTTTTTTTTTTCCTCCCTCTGATTTTGCCCAATTGAGTGATACATGTCAACAAAGGATGTGATTACTTCACTTGGCATGACCCTCCAACCTGTGCACATAGGAGAGATGTCATCAATATACTCCACTCCTCCAGAGAAACTGGACGCTTGAGACTGAGTGCTAGAGTTGCAAACCCAAGAGAAGCTGTCTGATGTGGTTGCTAGTGGATGATCCATGGAAGTGCGGTGGCAATGAGTAGTGTTGAGGTGTGACTGCCACATATTCACCGATCTTTTTTCTCGGTCAGCATGAAAAATTATCCGCTTTGAGGTGGCGCGCTCCCGCTACAAGGACACGACTCCCATCCCTCACGATTTTGCCCTTCAAAAGGCGTCTCACGTGGTAAGAGGAGCCAGTGGTATATAAGCAGTACACTCTTTTGTTGATTTTCGGTAT
>KE504758.1:854608-871454 GCA_000441515.1 Elaeis oleifera | reverse complement strand
AAATTATCTTATAATTTTTTATAATATAAAAAATTATTATAATATATATCCTTCAATATGAAAACTTAATGAAGATTTAAAATTTTTTTAAACATTAGCGATGAAATTTTACATCGTTAAAACCACTTCTAACAATGGAAACTCCTTTTAAGTCGCTAATACTTTAGTTTTTCAAATTTAAAATTTTATATTTTTTAATTATTAGCGACGAAAAATTTTCATCGTAAATAACCAATGATTTGCGATGATATTATGATTTATCATCGTAAATAATTCATTATTCACGATGAATAGTTTTCGTCATAAATTATCTTTATTTTTATTTTTAAAAATCAACTATTGACGATGGAAATATAGTTTTGCATCGCTAATACTGAAATTATTAGCGATGGATATATTTTCATCATAAATATTTGATAATTTATTTAATTTTTATCTTTTTATTATTTACGACTAAAAAATTTTATCGTTAAAAATCGATTATTAATGACAAAACTTGTTCTTAAGTCGCAAATACCTAACTTTTTGAAATTTTATATTTTTTTAATTTCTCAATTATTAGTGATGCAAAATTTATCATAATTTTCAATATTTTTGATGAAAATTAGTATTCTGTCGCAAATATTCTGATTATCTATGATGTTAATCTTTTCGTCGCAAATAATTTTTATGTTTATGTTTTAATTTATCTAACTTTTTAATGTATTAACGATGAAATTTTTCATCGATAATAACTTTTATTACGATATAAAATCAAATTTCATCGTAAATAGTTGAATTATTTGCGACATAAATTTACGTCACAAATATCTAAAAATATGAAATTTTTAATTTTCTTATCTTATTACTGACGAAAAAATTTAGTCGTAAATAAAATTTATTTACGATGGAAAAGTCTTATTCATCACAAAAATTTATATTATTGCCGATGAAAATTTTCATCGTAAATAATGAGTAATTATCATAAATATTCATTATTTGTGACGTAATATTTTCATCGTAACTAATCAGTAATTTTTAATTTTAAAATTTTTATTTTTCTCATATATTAGAGACGAAAAATTTTCGTTGTAAATAATTTAGTTTTATCATCAATACTTCATAATTTATGACGCATAATTTTTGTTGCAAATAATTTCTAATTTTTGAATTTTTGAATTTTTTTTTTGACGTATTAGAGATGAAAAAATTTTATCATAAATAATTACATATTTACGACGAACCTTAAGTTTTCATCGCCAATGCTTTATTATTTACGACGTAAATATTTTGTCGCAAGTAATCTTTAATTGTTGAATTTTAAAATTTTTATTTTTTTCAGATATTAATGATGAAAATTTTCATCGTAAATAAAGAGTATTTGCGATGAAATTTTAGTTTTGGTTGCAAATACTTCCATTATTTACGACGAAACTATTTTCATCGCTAATATTTAAAACTTAAATTAAATAACTTTTTATTATTTGTGATGATAAATTTCATTGCAAATAATGTGTAATTACAATAATTTTTTTTCATCATAAATATTCATCTATTTGTGATGAAAAATAATTTTCATCGTAAATAAATAATTATTAGCGACGAATTTTGATTTTCATCGTAAATATCCTTATTTGCGATGAAATATATTTCAATCGTAAATAAATTCATCATAAAAAGTGATATTTTTTGTGGTGTATATACAAAATATATTTATAGATATATTTAAATATATCCTAGCTTGATCAAGTTGGATTGAATTTTTCCTAGTCTGAAATTAATTTAATCTTATTTTTCTTGTTCAAACATTTTTTGTTTAGCTTCAAATCAATCTTGATTCGATGTTTAGTCGCAAAGGGGATTGGGAAGTGGGATTTATTGGAGAGGGGATGGAGAGAGCACAAAGAGTTGTATTGTAAAAAAAATTCAGGAGTGTTTATTATTATTATTTTTCTTTATGTTTTTTGTTTGTGTGTGTGGATAGGGGTCATCCTATAATGCTTCCATGGGACAAGATAAACATGTGCTCGTTTGACCGTACACAGAGTTGCATATACATCATTCCACCTTTTTCTTTCTTTCTTTTTTGCATCATTTTTAGAATAAAAATCGTGATGCAGAGACTGAGCTACTTTACTAATTTTGAGCGTCTGCGTAGATTCATACATTCAGAATTATATTATTGGTTAAAAAAAAATTTGTATCATTACTTTATTCATTAATCTCTCTGAAAAAAATGATAAACAAATTAAATATTTTGTGTGTTCATAAATCTCCATCATGATCGCATTAAGTAGGGAAAAGTGAAAAATTAGAGACAGTTTGAGAATAGGTAGACATGTTTGAAGTATAAAGGCTGAAATAAAATAGATTTTAAAATTGAAAATATTGTATAAAAATAATTTTGAAAATCATCTAACACTTAAACATTAGGTAAGATTAAAATCTTAAAGTACAATAAATAATGCACGATACCACGAACTGTATTTTCTCATCTCATCTTGATGATATACGAGAACCTCCTACTGGAGCTTTCATCAAAGCATAGAACTATCAGCCTTTATGTTTTAGAGTAACAGAGTCATCCAATTGTGAAACTCAATCTTAAATGAATTGACGCTCATCCATACTCGTTAAATGGCTCAACAATCCTTCTTGGAATAGGGGGAAATATTCCAATTATGAAAGATATAAAACATGACTGGCTAACACTACAAGATGTATGGTGTCCTATTTCTTTCAAGAAGCAAATAAAGCAGCAGATTACATCTCTAAAACAGAAAAAAATATTCGTTGCAATGGTGATATCATGTCAAATTTGTAACAAACCAATGACAGTCTTTATATTTCATCGTTTATCGTGTATTTCATCAATTCTTGTGAATTATACTTCATACTATCCCGTGTATTTCACTCATTCCCGATTGGTGATTGGTTTGTTACAACAGTGACGTGGTATCACCGTTGCGGCGAATATTTTCTCCTAAAACAGTTCTGTCTCGAGATGTTAATTATTATCTAGGCGACATGTTACTTGTTGAGTATACCTAATTGTAGAGGAATATCCTTCATCCAAAGGCAGTGCGGTTGATAATTCAGAAGTTCAACCAGAGGAACACTCCCTCTCATCTTCTTTCATGCAGGGTCCAAGGTCATTTTCTCTCAAGATGATCATAAGGAGGGCTAGATTCTGGAAGGCTGCTTATGGGTGCGACATAGAGTCAAGGTATCATATGGTACAATAATATTTAGAGATAGTGCAGTGGGCTCACAGGTCTCATAGAGATTGGTTGTCTTTTAATTATTTGCTACTAGGAGGGCCACAACTTATATACTTCAAAACCACATTGCTGCTTTCGAAACTCCTTGCAAATTATGTGATTGATGTCACAATGCTCCATACATGCTGGTTATCTTGCATTGACTTTGGAATTCATTTTATCGACTCTCTACATTATGTGATATATAGTGGCTGGGAATTTGGTAGCTTACACACTGCACCACAACTAACTTTAATCACATCATGTTTGGGCCCCAGAATGCTGTGGCTGCACATAGACTTGGGACCTTTATTGTTGTTGAACCTCCCTATCTCTCTGTTAATATTCCTCATGAATTGGCTCTTCTATATGGGTGCTCTAGAATATGATGTACATAAGAAGGCTTCTTATGTATCTTGTTCTCATTATTGTAATTACCCATATCGGTCCTTGCAAGAATATATTGCTGCATACCTATATCAAAGATGGTTCTGTAAACAAAGGTGGTATGGGATCCTATTAGATGCAATTATTCTTCTCAACATGGATAGTAGGATTCACTACTGTGATAGATGCACCGCATCATAATATGGGTCATTATCTCCTTCAGGAAATTTTGCTGGCCAATGAGTTCTAGGAGGTGTGTGGTACTCTATTACTTGTTATAAAATGGATCCTTTTTTATTGGGTTATGATAGGTGGTAGCTTTAGGCTCAATATATTTCTCTCTCTACTCTAAAAGTGTTCTCTGATAACTTCTCTAAAGGAGACCAAATCATTAGTGATATTGTTGGGTGTGTTTAGATTAGAATTTCATTCAATCGTATATCTGAATTTCTCTTTGGGTGATGAGTGTGCAGACATCCAAAATACTGCTCTAAAGGAGAGGGCTTGGAGTGGGCTGGCTTGCAAAATTGGTTTCTCATCTTGATTAATCCAAGGAGATGTCATATCTTTTGTATTATTATATATATTACCATATGTGTCATAATCTTCTTATATCTTGTGTCGCATTTTGTTCGTTTTGTATGTGTTTTAAGTAATGGTAGACCCCCCTTAGTGGCTTGATGACTATTTTTTTGATAGGGGAGCTAGAATACATACTTGTTTCACCAAGCGCTTGGTGTTTTTGAATCCCAACTACTTATTAGTTTGATATAATATCAGGTAGAGCACTGACTCTGAGGAGCTGGCTACTTTGAATTTTTGTTTTCTCTGAAAAATAACAAAGCTAGTAAAATTTGTGCAAGTAAGATACAATCCATCAGAAGCTATTAGAAAATCCAATAAACTTAAAACTATATGATAATCTTTGATCGGGTTTGTTTAGTCAAATAATTGGGGAACATAAAGTGTGAAAGTACAGAATTTTTCGCTCAATGAAGGTGTTAAAAACAAAGACTTTGATGAAGACACAAAATCTCTTAACTCAATGAGAAACGTCCGTGACAACCATCTAAACAGTCGAGCACACTTGAGCTCTTCCCAAAAAAAAGATGAAGCTGAAATTGTTGAATTACCATAAAAGGAGGGTAAACAACCGGTACTTATTTAAATGCTAGTAGCAATTCGACGACCATTTGTTGATATGAGACATAGGATAAGAAATTTTTCATACTTTGTGTCATCAAGCACTTAGTGCTCTTGAATCGCTACTATTTTATCTTATTAGATGAATATAACATCAACTAGAGCATTAAGGAGCAACCCAACTCGAACTTTATTTTTTTGAAAATAATAGAGCCAGTAAAAAAAATGGTGCAAGTAAGGTATATCCATCAACGGCTATGAGCAATCCAGTGAACATAGAAACTATATAACAATCTTCGAGCATGCTCATTCAGCCAAATTCATTGAATTGAGGATTTTCAAAGCATATTATATCCATGTCAAGAGCAGAGATCCAGTATTTTACATTAATGCAAGCTTTAGTATTTTATATTAAAATTTCTGAAGTTAGGATATGCTAAAAAATGAAACCCCATGTAAAGGGTATGCCCAACACCATTTATTAGAGATATCTATTATTCATCCATCTCTTTTATTCTGATATCCGCTTGCATAGCACGTGAGAAATACTGTAGCACGACAGCTGGCATGCCCAAAGAGGTTGGCTCCACTTTCCCAACAAACGAAGTCTCCAGACTACACATGCGAAGATGTGATTTGCAGAAAACGCTGTATCCTGTTTTGGGATAGACAGCTGAATCATGGGTTAGGATAACCAGGGTTGGAACCATTTGCGCAACAAAACAATAACAGTTTCTACCGCAGAAGAGAAGAAAAAAATGGCTGTGTCCTTTTCTTTATTTCTTATATATATATAAAAAAATCCAGACAGGCGTCCACCGTTGGATCTCCCAAAGAGTGCTTCGAGATCTGTGCAGGCGACGGTTCGGGTCCCTTGAGAGCTGGCGCGATCCAACGGTCCAGATCGCGAAAGAAGATCGATCATCCTTTCGCGCGGAAGGTACAACCCCAGCTCCAGCTTCCCTAGGGTTGTCAAAAATAGTACGATTCATCTCTATATATGTAAATGGTATCCATCCTCTCAGGTAAAAATATCAGCAGCTGACCAGCGACCGCGACGGGCAAAAGAATGGGCGTCACGAAGCAAATCCTCACGGCCGGTCAGGGCCCCAAGCCCGTCAAAGGCCAAACCGTCACCGTCCACTGCACCGGCTTTGGTCAGTTCCGTCCTTCGATTCTTCCATTTTCTTTTCAAAACATTGGATCTTATACTGCGATCGAGAAACCGCCAATATTTCTTTGGATACATCTCAAATTTTTTCATTTTTTTTAATTTCTTTTCCCCTTAACCCATCCTTATTTAGTGTTCCTTATCTCTCCAAATTTGGGTGGAAATTACTTAAAGAGGTTGAGGGGTTTGCCATTTTATGTTTTGGTTTCCTTTTCTATAAAATCCCGATAGATGGATGCGATCGAAACCATGATCTTCTTATTCTAGTTTATTACATGAGAGAAGGGCTATATATACTTGCAATGGTGAATAACCCAGATTCAGAGAGGCGGTCACCGGATGAGTTTTCTTGATGAATAAATGACTATTTGGTGATATTCTCCCTGTCGATAGATGGACATTACTTGCATCTGCGCATGTTTTTGTAATGTTCTTCTGTCACATTAATTGTACCACACTGCTTTAATTGTCACATTAATTTATTATAATTATATAATAAATTATTATATAATTATAGTATATTATAAGAGGCAGACTTGGGTAAGGTCGGCCGGATTTGGGTTAGACCTGGTCAAGTCAAAACTGGATAATAAGAGTCCTACATTGATGATCCAAGCCGTTGGATGTGATTTACTAGCTCATAAATGCTTGCACATTAAAAATCATATGATTTGAAGACCCCTAATCTATGCATCAAGTGATCAAAAAATACATCTAATTCAATTTTATTTAGGCTGTCCAATTTTTGATTACTTGATGCATAGGCTAGGGGTCTCTAAATCATATGATATTTTGTATGCAATCAGTTTTGAGATAGTAAATCACATTCAACAGCTTGGATTATGGATGTAAAACTCATAATATAGAGTTTTGACCTGATCGGATTTGAGTCCAAATCTGGTCGATCTGATTCTAATTTGGCTTATATTACAATATAATGACTACAATATAATGAGCATTAATAGTATTAAGGAATATATATTAAATTAATATTTAATGAGACTAAGCTATATTGCAATAGTAAGTACCCATATCACAAGCAATGACTTCATAGGCCATATAGGTATTCGCTATATTGTCCGTAAAACTAGCAATGACTTCATAAAGGTAGACTTAGTTGTTTATGATTAATACATAGGAGTGAACACATGGGCAACTTCATAATATGTAGTGCTTGTATTGATATTATTGTAAGCAATGTTTTCAGTCTTGGTGCCGGGTCCCATACAGGTACATTATCAGTGGTACATTGTGTCTTGTGTCGACACATCCTACATTGCACAAGTATGGAGTGCAGATGATGCGAGACACTCACGATGTTTTAGTCAATGACATCTTATGTTGAAATCATAACTTTCTGCACAGAATATCATAATTTAATTTACTATAGTACTCTATTAATATTATTTATCATCAAGGACATTTAAGACATTACACTATCATTATTTTTTATATTTTATTATTTTTCTAAAATAATATTTTAATATTTTTAAATTATTTTTTTCTTCTTGTTCGTTGTTTCTCCTAGCCGCCGCCCACTGCCTGTGTCATGTTGCCTGCCTCCCCGCTGCCGCACGGCTCCCCCCTTTCCTACCCTGCCCAGCTCCTCGTCGCCGCCCCCCTAGCGGCACCATCCGCGGCTTCTTCATGCCCACCCCACCGCTTGGTGCCACCTGCGACTTCTTCGCTTCCCTCCTCCCATAGGTTCTCCATCTCCCTCTACCTCAGTTCCCCCACCTCCCCAAGAAAAGTGCACATTTTTTTGTTCTTTGCTTTGGAGGGTATAGATGTTAAGCCGCATGAGATTAAACTAAAGTTCTTTGCAAACAATAATTTTGGCTATGGAGATCTCATTTCCCATCGTAATATGTAGGACCATGTACCTACGTGTTATGCCTTGGCAAATTCTCAAGCTCAATGTGCTTCTTTTTTTTTGAAAAAAAAGAATAATCTAGAAAACTTACCTTTGAAGATAATATGAATTAAATGTATAAATTACAAACTACCTCAAGTGGCATGTTATTCACCTGTTCTTGATCAAGCAATCTGATGAAACAACTGTTTGGGGTTTTACTTCAGCGTAAACTAATTATATTGGTTGATCATGCATCTTGCATCCCCTTTCTTCCTCAGGAATGTCGTATGTTATGCTTTGGAATAATTATATGATTTACCTTATTTCTAGTGAAAGAAAAATCATGATTAACAGCTAATTCCATAATGCCCTGGAAGAGTTTTACTGGTTGTCTTTTGCTGTTACTATCCCTACTTGAATACATTATCTGATATTCTGATTGTTGTAAAACCTACATCAAACTGGTTCTTCTAATCTTATGTGCAAAGACAGTGTATATTCTCTAATTATTTCTTTTATGCAGGAAGGATGGCGATCTCTCGAAAAAGTTTTGGAGGTAAATATTTTTACTCACTCTATTTTTTTAGAAGAATAAAAGTAACATTGTGTTCAAGGAAATGGCTGCTGACAGAAGCTAATTCTGTTGTTGTCAAATTTCAGCACAAAAGATCCTGGGCAGAAGCCATTCACTTTAAATTGGTCTGGTTCCGTCATAAAGGTAACTCTTTTTTTCTTTTTGGCCCTGGAATAAAACTTCCATCCTGTTGATTCTGGTTAACATGTTAAGGTGATGATGGTACTGTTAACTTGCTATGGAGAATCATCTAAAATTTATCAAGTATCATGATGTTTTAAGTTGAATACTGCATGTCTCTTAGTCCACAAAGTGACTTGTTTTTTTCATATTTGAGATATATGATATGAAAACTGTCTGGATTTTTTTACTTAGGTAAGTTCCTTGTACGTTTCCCATGCAGCACGTTATACGCATAATGAAGTGGGATATATGGAGTTAGTTGATAAATTATTTATTTAATATCAATATTTGGTTTGACTTTTGGGGTTTCATGTTCTGTTTTATTCAGACTTTCAATTATGATAACTATTGTTGTTTGGGAAGACTCGCATGTCATGCCATATTGTACTTGATAAATATCATATTATGATTTTTGGTGTGAAGAGATAAAGAAGCCATTGCAATTGCTAGAAACACTCGGCCCACTCAGGCACAAGAATGGGGGTTAAGTTGAGATTGTTATAGAATGGGTTCCTTGATTGAAATTTCTATCCGTTAGAAAGTTATCTTATGGCATGATAAATTTATTGTTCTAAGTATACATTCATAGACAGTGTTAAGTACAATAAATTATTATATAATTATAGTATATTATAAGAGGCAGACTTGGGTAAGGTCGGCCGGATTTGGGGTTAGACCTGGTCAAGTCAAAACTGGATAATGAGAGTTCTACATTGATGATCCAAGCCGTTGGATGTGATTTACTAGCTCATAAATGCTTGCACATTAAAAATCATATGATTTGAAGACCCCTAATCTATGCATCAAGTGATCAAAAATACATCTAATTCAATTTTATTTAGGCTGTCCAATTTTTGACTACTTGATGCATAGGCTAGGGGTCTCTAAATCATATGATGTTTTGTATGCAAGCAGTTTTGAGGTAGTAAATCACATTCAACAGCTTGGATTATGGATGTAAAACTCATAATATAGAGTTTTGACCTGATCGGATCTGAGTCCAAATCTGGTCGATCTGATTCTAATTTGGCTTATATTACAATATAATGACTACAATATAATGAGCATTAATAGCATTAAAGGAATATATATTAATTAATATTTAATGAGACTAAGCTATATTGCAATAGTAAGTACCCATATCACAAGCAATGACTTCATAGGCCATATAGGTATTCGCTATATTGTCCGTAAAACTAGCAATGACTTCATAAAGGTAGACTTAGTTGTTTATGATTAATACATAGGAGTGAACACATGGGCAACTTCATAATATGTAGTGCTTGTATTGATATTATTGTAAGCAATGTTTTCAGTCTTGGTGCCGGGTCCCATACAGGTACATTATCAGTGGTACATTGTGTCTTGTGTCGACACATCCTACATTGTTGGATTTGACATAAAACCCATATCATGTGTTGGTATTAGGTTTCTTGATCTCTCATGCTGTATTGATACAATATTGGGTCAATATGGAACACCCCATTCCACCTGATATGGTTATGGTTCAGTCCTTAAAATGCCAATTGTAAATCTATGATTTGATTTTGGAGCACTAGTATCACCTTGAAATTTTTGGGATCTGACAAATGCCATTTGCCTGTTACAGATTTGGGTTTTGTAAGTTCTCAATTCTCATCGCAGATCTGGCTCAAAATTTCAACCTCACCTTAGGCTTAGTTGTCATTATAAGTATGCCATAACTAACAGCTTCTTAACCATCTATATGAGCTTAAAATAACAAATCTTTTGTCATTTTCCTTATTAACAACTACCTTCCTTTTACCAAATTATTTCCCAAGTGAAAGATGGGATCTTTGGTGCCCAAAGGCATTGAAGTACTTGAGTTGGCCTTATGGTTGTGCAGACCCATAAAGCTTCGCTCTGCTAACACTTTGATTGATGGTTGTAGGTTGTGTACTTGGCCTCGGGTGTAACATTAGTTGCAATCCAAGTGGTTGAGTTTCATGCAACTGAACTTTTACAATTTTGCTAATGGTCCATGTTTACTAGCTGGAATATTCTATGTAAAGTAATGCACATGCTTCAGAATCTTCCTGGGATCTTGAACTTGCACTTGCTTCCTAAGTGCTTCGTTATTAAAAGTGTTTCTAAAATATCAGCTTCTCTGCACCTACACTTGCTCTTGATTCTGGCAGCTAAGGTCCATGTAGCAGTGAGAAACAACGACAATATCCTACCTCTAATAATTAGTGAATTTATGTGCTTTTGCTATCAGTGCTTTGGGCTCTAATTTTCTCCCCTGGATTTAAACTATCTAATAAAATCTGGAGCTTGGTCACCTGGACAATGAGAAGTTGATTAGAGATGAAAATAACAAAATCTTTTGTCATTCTTACTTATTAACAACTACCTTCCTTTACCAATTATTTTCCCAAGTGAAAGATGGGATCTTTGGTGCCCAAAGGCATTGAAGTACTTGAGTTGGCCTTATGGTTGTGCAGACCCATAAAAGCTTCACTCTGCTAACACTTTGATTGGTGGTTGTAGGTTGTGTACTTGGCCTTGGGTGTAACATTAGTTGCGATCCAAGTGGTTGAGTTTCATGCAACTGAACTTATACAATTTTGCTAATGGTCCATGTTTACTAGCTGGAATATTCTAAGGTAATGCACATGCTTCAGAATCTTCCTGGGATCTTGAACTTGCACTTGCTTCCTAAGTGCTTCGTTACTAAAAGTGTTTCTAAAATATCCGCTTCTCTGCACCTACACTTGCTCTTGATTCTGGCAACTAAGGTCCATGTAGCAGTGAGAAACAACCACAATATCCTACCTCTAATAATTAGTGAATTTGTGTGCTTTTGCTATCAGTGCTTTGGGCTCTAATTTCTCCCCTGGATTTAAACTATCTAATAAAATCTGGAGCTTGGTCGCTTGGACAATGAGAAGTCGATTAGAGATGGAAAGCCATTTGGAAGATTGCAGTACTACTGAAGATTGAAGGTTTAATATTAATAAAGCTGCTTATGGGGACCTCCAATGTATAAATGGCTCAAACATATGTTCTGGTAGGATACCTGCTCCATTATGGTCTTTCAAATATATATCTTGTTCATAGGCCTAGAAAGTATGGAAGCTGTTAGTAGTGATAAGTGGGTTTTGTTTTTTAATTTGCTGAGATGATATGGAAACTTTATATTTTGTTGTGTACAAAATTGAGCATGTCTGCCATGTTTGCATACAAATTCTATGGAATCTGTGGAAGAGGGATGCCCAGAATTTTTTTGAAGAAAGATTCCTATCGAGCAAATATATTAAAATCATGGCTGCTAATGAGGAATTTTTGTAGCCTAGTGAGGGCTCCTGGAAGGCTGGAACTAAGTCAGACTACAGCTATTCCTATGTAATTGGTTTCTTTACCAATAGTATTTATATGCTGACAAATGGGGAGCATCAGCAAATTAAAAATAGTGAACTACTACTAAATGAATCATCAGTATAGTTCAAAGCTAGGAAGGAAATGATAAACAGTTCTTGAACCATTAATGTAAGCTCTACTTTTATTATCAATTAGGAATATGGTCACTAATTAGCCGTCAGTTAGAAACTAATCAAATTTTTGCCATGATTTAGCCTCATTTAAATCATCCCTTCCTGTTAATGTATCTTGTCAATCAAATAGGTCTAGTTCTTAACTGAATATATGGTTGCTTCCACCCTGAGATAGACTTCTGATTTTTGAGTAGAACAATATGTCTTTGCGTCAAACTTTAGCTGCTTTGGACCCAACCTGATATCTTTTTCTCATTTATCTTTTTGTAATTCCAGTTTGGGTTGATGCTTTTGGCCTTAGTTGACCGTCCATCCAATTTTCTTGAAATTATTCTTGATTCCAAATCTGAACTCAGCTGAACCCATGAATATGTGGGCCAAAATCCTGATTAATCTTACATCAGTCATGTCATATTTGAAAGCACTTATGCTTTGTTTATTTTGTCATCTTGCTGGTTTTGTCCAGGTTTTCTGATTAAGTATTTTGTGATTTGCATTGAATTCTTATCATTGACTCAAACATCATGAGCGTCTCAAATCATCTGCATTCTGTGCTTGTGTAAGTGTCAGCTGTTCTAAAGGGACACTAAATCACATTTTTTGCATTCTCTTGTGCCTGATTTTAATGTGTAAGCAAGTTCATGATGAATAAAGATCTTGTGCCTGTTTATTGATATCATTAGGACAAATGCATGATTCAGGTGAAACAAACTTGATTGACTTAACCATCTGGCTAAGTATTTTATTACCTAAGACTGGATCCAGCAATTGGTATGAGAAGCTATTACTCATTATATCTGTAACATGTGTTTATTTGTCTGTTAGCAGCTTCTTGTTTGATGACATGTCTCATGCGTAGGTGTATTAATCAATCATTTATCTTTTATAGGATGGGATGAGGGTGTGATGGACATGCAACTTGGCGAAGTTGCTCGCCTTCAGGTAATATTCTTCATAATGCTCCTTTAAATGTTATCAGTTGTGTTCCAGTAGTGCAATCCCACTTGTAACAGCAACCTGTTGATATGTAGTATCCAGGTAGTGGCAATATTTGACCAGGGCAACTTGTTTGGGTATTACCACCGAACTCTAGTTTGCATGGGTTTTGCTTTGGTGGATCATTATGTGGCACCCTGGTTCCGTGAGCATTAGGCTGAGTCTGCCTAGGAACCTGGGTTTTGCTTAGGTGGATGAGGGGTGTGGTATAGGGTAGTGGGTGGGATAATAACCCCTCCTCAGTCTTTATAAAAACTAAAGGAAAAAGAAACTCGTTTGGGTATTATGTGCAGAGGTCCAGTACATAATTCATATCCCTGGACAGAAGGTCAGGAGTTTCAGATACGTTCTTTTCGTTTCTATATTGGTTTTATCATCTCTCTTATAACCATTGTTGTTTGCATTGACAAGGATGCGTCATTAGGTGAAATGATTCCTGTCAGCAGGCTTGCTCATTTGCGAGTGCCAGGATGATTATCTTAGCCTGTCGTCAATATATGATGCTATTAGAAGTTTCCCAGATGCTTCTGCTTTGAAGCATCCTGTGCTTTGGGGATGGTCCATTGTTTATTTGTTTTTGCACACTAGTCATTCATATATGTTGCAGTGCAGAAGCATATAGCATGTGCCTCAACATTCCCTATTTTCAGAATAGTCGTGTCTGATAACATCATTTTAGATTTTTGAGTTCTTGGTGACTTTCTGTTTAGCAACATGTTTCTTTGTGCCCAGCCAGTTGACATGTTAATTCTAGATGCCTTGCTGTCATCATCGAGGCACCTTGCCAGTATTAATATCTGAATAGTTTCCATTGAGTGCATTTCCCTTGCAGTCGGAGCTTTGCTGACCTGTTGCAATCTATTTGCAGTGCACTCCAGATTATGCTTATGGAGCTAATGGATTTCCAGCATGGGGAATTCAACCCAACTCGGTCCTAGTTTTTGAGATTGAAGTCCTCAGTGTGCAGTAACTGTACAAATTCGTGGAGCCTGTAGAACCACTAAGTCTGTGTCGATGGAAAAACTCAGTTGTCTGCAAAAGTTAGTATGATACCATAATGTTTTAATGGATCAGTATACTATCTTAGCAAACTGTTCAGGAGAAGGGTGCATTTGGTGACACGGTGGGACTGATCTATTATAAAACTAGTATAATAAGGGATTTGTGAATTTATGGCTTCTGTGATCTCATAAAGTAGCAGGCTTATTTCATCTCATTTCTGAACAAAAGTGATGATGCTAGGCCTCTTTAACTTATGGTTCTCTACTCATGACCTTCTTCTGGATGGAGATAGATTTGCAAGCTATTGGTACTTGATAATAGAAGATTGCTGTAGTCAGAATAAAAGTTCCTTATTAACGAATTCATGGACCCACCTTGCTGCGAATGAATAGTCATTTGGTTATCAGGACTTATTTTGTAGTCATAAAAGTGTTTTAGTTGGCCTTGCCCAAAGAAAATATGGTAGGAATACCTACATATCAGATGCATCATTTCTCATTTCTTTAGTTTGTTTGCATGTGGTGCATCATAAAAAGTGTATGGAAATTCATTCGTGGTCTGATCATCTCTACCATTCTGTTGGTGTTAACGATCGGTCTTTTTATTCTGAGCTGGCTGTGTGTTACATTTCTGCAACCATCATGCATTTAATTTGTTTGGGGCATTTGATATGTGAGTACCATCAATAAATGCACCAATCCCTCAATAGTTTGGATGCTCTCCAGGTTGGGAGAAATTATTGGTTGGACCTGGTTATTAGTTAGAAGGCATTTCATACATAAGGAGCGAAAAACGTCAAATACATGATAATGCATGCCGTTAAGGAGGGAAGGTATTAATTATGAATCAGGTCCAACCAATAATTTTTATTTCCCGGTCTCAATCATGATGGTGTGTGTATGATTTAGAAGGCTCCATGTGATGCACGATACTGCATTGGGCCTTCTCAATCATGGCTGCTACTTTTCAACTCCATACCTCTCCCTTGGTAAATTTGTTTACTTATCCAAACATAACTTCAACCTACTTGGTTGCAGGCTCTTCTGATACCCCAACAAATCTTTGTATTCCTTGTATTTGTATGCAAATTATTTATTTCAGTTTGCCTCAAATCAGGTTCAAAATATTAGGTGGGCTTTGGCTAGGGTTCCACTTGGAGGATTGGATTCAGATTATCGAACATAACTTTGTGGGTTTAATTGGGTTTGGGTTTATTTTACTTCTACCGGGTCCAGTAATTTGATTGTCCAAGAACCTGGATTAGTCAATTTCAGATCAGGTTGTGTCGTCACGGTGCCTGAGCCGTGATGGAACGGGTTTAGCTCGAAATCATGCATACAGAACCCAACCGGACTTTGTTGAAGGTTATGCCATAGTGTTGGTTCCAGTTGGCTGGGACCCACTTACTGTTGCCACCCTTACACGTGGACTGCTAGCTGGAGTTTAACGAGCACTTACGATGCGATGCTGTCAAACAGCTTTCACACGGCGCAGACCAAGAAGGGGGGGGGGAGTCCACGCACAGACCAAGAAGAGGGGGGATCTTTCACACGGCGCAGACCAAGAAGGAGGGGGGGGGGGGAGATCCACGCACAGACCAAGAAGAGGGGGGATCCACGCACACGATGTAAGCGCGGACTTGAACGGTCCACCGAGGGTCCAGAACCAGTCGTGGCGTTGCACGGAAGTCACCTATCACGCGCGTTGTACCTTTTAACTCTACCTCATGCGGAAAGAGAACAGGAATCGGCGTGCCAGAAGCTTCCACGCCTTACCGTTCCCGTTTCTTCCTTCCATCGAACTCTGTGGTCGATCGCAAAGAAATACAAATACATCTCGCTGACAAAGACGCCGCTCTCTCCACCGATTCCCGGCCGCCTTTGGTGCACGGCACCGAATGGACGGCCCTCGATCACCGGCGAAAGAAAGAAAGAAAAATCTCCCACCATTAGTCACCCCTCTGGTCCACTTAATAATTTCTTCCGTATATATATTTAATGGTCATAATTTATTTTTAATTAAATTTTAAATGATAAAAAATTATGATATTCCATATTGATATTATGATATTTATGTTGAACTTATGATTTTTTGTATAGGACAGGATGTCCTAATTTTTTATAGAATATCGTAAAAGGGAAGAACATTTTCATCATTGAAAATTTATAAAATTTTTAAATAATAAAATATTTCTATCAAAATTATGATATCGTATGAAAAATTATGGAGTTTTGCTACGATGCTCCAAAGAGTTTTTAATTTTTTACTATTTATCTATTTTCGATCATCAAATTAAAGATGGACCATTGACATTTCAACTAGTTAAAATCCAAATATGCATGGCTACTTAAAAAATCATTTTTCATTTTTTTCGTTGGGGTGGTGGTTGTGGCACAGAGAAACCATCGGTCGAGTGGTGGGGTGTGCAGAAATCACAATAGTGTGAAGGTGGTTTGCGATAGTGCAGAGAAGCCACGAGTCGGTTGGGTGGGTTTGTGGGGCAGCGCAGAAGTTGGAAAGATAGGGGATGTTGGAGAGCGGTGCAGGAGGCGGGGGCGAGTGTGCGCAGGGGAGGTCAACGCAAGGTTGAGGGGTGGTTTGCGGCGACGTGGAGAAGCTGCGGGGAGATGGGGGATGTTGGAGAGTGGTGCAGAAGACGGGGCGAGTGTGCGTAGGGAGGCAGCGCGGGTGGGGGCGGTTTGCAGTGGTTCGGAGAAGTCGCAGCTGGTAGAGATGGGGTTGTGGGGTGATGTAGAAGTCGAGGCAGGCCTGAGGGAGAGA
>KE504758.1:819148-832377 GCA_000441515.1 Elaeis oleifera | reverse complement strand
ATATATATATATATATATATATATATATCTTCTCTCCTTGGCCTAAATGTTAATCTACCCGAAAATAATGTGGGACTTTGACCTGGCACCGACCATCCGAGAGCATTTCACCTAGTTAAAAAATAATAATTTTAAAATAAAATAGAAACAATAGAATCAAACAAGTTTTTTTTTAAATTTAACTTTTGTGTTTTTATTTAAAAGTAGAAAAAAAGAATAAATGCTATGCCAGATGACTCTTGGCCGTTTTATTTCAACTTGGTCAAGGTTTTAAAAGCTAATGTGTCAAATATCTAGTGATTTTCCAAACTTTTATGCAACGGTGATTACATAAATGGATCTAATAGAACAAAATTCAAAAAAAAAAAAGAAATCTCCAACCCATTGTCGAAGATCCATCACCATGATAGTTTTCATATAAATAGGCATGTTAGTTTGGTTGAAGTCAAACTCCATTAAAACCTCACCTCTATATCTCCTAACCTAGACTTAGGTTAGCATTTCTCCAACCAAACACACAACTTGAATCTTAAGCTAAATTTAGGTTGTGTTGGGTCGAACTAAGTTGAATAAGAATTTTAAATGGTAAAATGGTTTAGAATGTTTTGTTTGATTGGTTTTTGTTAGGTTGAAACCTTAGCCATTTTATTAATTTCTATACTAGATTTACACATAATTTAGCAAGACTAAAAATATAATTACATAAAATATATAAATGATTTATATAACATAAATATCAATAAAAAAATACAAGTGTTTATTACTTATCTATTTCAACATCAAGTTGCTTCAGGTTGAGTAGAGTGCAGTTTAGGTTAGAGTTGAGTTCTGACTAGATTTAAGCTTAAGCGTAATCCAATCTAACTTGAGATTTGGCTAGGATTTACCGATCGAAGCCCAATCCATATTTATAATAAGAGAAATTCTTCGTGCACCGTGGACGGTGTAGAAAATGTGACGTTTACATGATTGATCCACATAGCTACATTTTCAACACTCATTAAATATGCCCATTAAATACTTGCAGGTTTATTTTTTGTTTGAAATTTGAATGACAAAAATATCTCTCTATTTTGAAAAATTATGACATCTCATGACCTGTTATGACATCTTGAAGCATATTATGACTTCATAGAAACAGAAAGTCATAAGGAAGGAAGACATTTCATCATTAAATCATAATTTTAATAAATCATAATTTTAATAACGAAATGTTCTTCCTCTTTATGACTTCATGTTTTCGGGAAGTCGCTTCATGATGTCATAACAGACCATGAGATGTTATAAATAGATCGCGACATGTCATAATTTTTCAGAATAAATTTTTTTTTTATCATTAAAATTTTAAATCAAAAAATAACCTGTAAGTATTTAATGGACACATCAATGGATGTTAAAAAATATGACTATATGGATCAATGAAAAAAAGATGGTGCATTGTTATTGCACCATGTGAAATTTTTGGAAAGTGGCTTCATGATATCATAACAGATCACGGGATGTTATAAATATATCACGATATATCATAATTTTTTAAATAATTTTTTTTATCTTTAAAATTTAAATTAAAAAAAAATTTGTAAGTATTTAATGGATACATCAATGGATGTTGAAAAATATGACTACATGGACCAACGAAAAAAGATGGTGCACTGTTATTGCACCACGCGTGGTGCACAAAGATTTTGTCTCACAATAACCCTTGACTGAACGGCATCGATTTGGTTGGGAACATGGGAGCACAGTGCCGTGTGGGGCAGACGAGATCTTCACAGATAGGGGTTGTATCTTTCTCGCCAAAGAATGATAGACCTTTTCTTACCGCTCATCCACCGTTGGATGGCGCAGACCGATGACTCGAGGGTTCGCAGTGCTTTGAGGGATGTGCGGATCACCATCTAACGGTCCACGTCGCGAGAAAAGACCGATCATTCTTTGGAGCGAAAGATACAACCCGAACACAATCTTCACCGGGCCTCAACATTATATAATAATAAAAATACAATAAGACGACAAAAATTCGAAGAAGCAGCGGCGGAGGAGGAGGAAGCCGAGAGAAAAACGATTACTTCCATCACGGAGGCGGGATTCCGCCCAAACTCCTCCTCCTCTTCTTTTCATTCTTTCATGCTCTTCTTTCCTTAGGGTTAGGGAATCATGGCGGCGGCGGGGCCGTCCCGTGGCCCAGTTGACGGGAGGAGCAGGTGCAGGTGCGGCGGAGGACCCTGGAGGCGGTGCTGGAGCAGTGCCGGCTAGCCCTCGAGCTGCTACAGGACGCCGACCTCGACCCGGTTCCCGCCAGGGATGCGGCGGCGGGGAGGAGGAGGGTTCGACGCCGCGCTCTCTCTCTACCGTTGATCAGGATTTCGATGAGGTAAGGAGGGAATTCTTCTGCTTGAGATTAGGTTTGAGGTTTTATTGTTTCTAATGCTTTTAAAGCGTCTAATTCGTTATGTTGTGTTAGCGAGATCGGTTTCGGTGAATTGTATTATTTATCTTTGTGGGTAAAAAAAGTTCTTCTTTTCTGGGAGTTTATTTTTTGGTACATTTTTGGGAGGGGATTGGAGAAGGATTCGGTTTGCTAGCTCTCACCAGCACAATGGATTTAGGAGGCAGTTGAATTGCCGTGATTATTTAAATATTTAGTTGTTCTTTTTGTCTGTAAATAACGTGAGATTGGATTTTTTCAGAATTGTCAGATGTTTGAGGTAATGCTATAAGAAAATATCATATGGGACAAAAAAATCGATTACCTAGTATGGTACCCTTTAATTTCAGTGAGTTGGTAGTGTTCATGTTGCACCCTCCCTTTCAAATGAGGTTACCTATTCATCTCCTTCTTGGCAACTGGAAAGAACATTCAGAAACCTGCAAAGGTGTGGTTTGTGCATTTTTCTGTCTGATTAGTTAGAAGATCTATAAATATATAAATAAAGGATGTTCAAGTATCTATTCCTCCAAATGCAAGCCTGATAAGGTGGAGATATTGATAATGTTGATATCATTTGACATGGATAGACTCCTTCACTTCGTTGGTCTCGTGCTTCTTATCCTATAAGGTCTATAAGGAAGCCCTAATTGAAAATGGGAGACCTTGATGGTCAGAATCAGCTACCTAGAATGTCACAACTGCTTAGAATCTCGTAATCTCATCAGGAGCTCTCTAATAAACTTTCTTCCTAGGCCTGCCCTTCTTTTGCAGTAATCTATAGCAGCATCTGCTCATCTCACCAATGCCCTTGATATAAAGTATCAGTGACAGGTATGAGCTGGCATGATACTACCATGCCATTCCATGCCATGTTGGTCATGTACAGCCACATGTCACAACTCCTTACAACAAAATGGTACTGTGCCAGCATGTGTTAGCATATATCAGTTCATATTGGACTAGCACGGACGGATGCAAGACAACATAGAGCAATGTGTAGAATATGGGTTATGTTCCCATATACCGTGTCTGTGTCTTGCCAACAAGGTACATTTTGGGCTGCCAGGGCTGTGAAGGCATATTACTTTATTCTATGACTGTAGACAAAGGAATTAAGGGATATATATTTGAAAGAAGAGATGACTAGGATACATTGGCTGTTGTCAATACCCTGGTGGTTTGGGAGATATATCATATGACATAAGAGGAATATGTGAGGTTGTCGTGGTGAGGAAAATTGAGTAAGTTAGGGTCATGCATTTCCACTTGAGGATGCCAAAAAGCTACCAAAATGATTTTGTGGATGCCAAACTTAGTAGTTTTGAGATGGTTGGTAAATGCTGGGTCTGGTTCTACTTCTTGAAGCAACTTGATTGGTGTGGATATAATTTGCTTATGGAGGTGATGCTTATCAGAGGAAGAACATAAGGTTATTTATGTTTTTATCTTCAAATGAAACAATAAAAGTTTTGTATTGCCTACTTAGGCACAGGATTGCATTTTGCAAAGCAAGGTGTAAGATGCAGTCCTTAAAATATATCAGCAATTATTTTGTTGAGTCTTTCAGATGACTTGTTACTTTTTTTGCCAATTCTCACCTTTAAAAGGGACATGGGCTCTTCTATATCCATGAAGGAAGACAATGAGGTTATTGTACAATCTTTGTAATTTTTATTTCTTGGTCTCTCCTGTTTCTTATTTTTTATGGCTGGCAATTTGGGAAGGATTTGTTGCTTTCTCTCTACTTCACACAGGTTTAAGGTGGCAGCCGATTTTTGTGATTTAAATATTGATTGTTATATGATGCATTTTTGCCTGCTAAGGAGATAGATGTTATCAGAGTTTGAGGAGCTAGATATTTTCTTGAGAGCTGTTAAATGAAACCATATGGTCAACATAAAAGTATTAGGAAAAGACTAGGGAAACTAGATGCTCAATTGCTGTCATTATGCATTCAGTACAAGGACTTTTTTTCCTGATTGTTAAATCACCATAAAGAAGACTATAGCTTACTGCAAAGTCTCCATTACAGAAAGTTAAAGCACCTTCTTTTGTTAAGCAGCTGTGTGATCTTCTCAAGTCTAAAGTTGAATCATCTGACTTTCTTGAAAAGCTTGGGAGCAACAAGTCAGTTCCTCACAATATGTCTGGTATGCATAAAGTTTGATAAGTCATTCCTTTTTATTATGTAGCTTTCTAAGTGAAGCAGACCTTTGTCTTATCTAGTCATGCAAGATTTACTGCAGTTTGAATACTAACTGATGTAGCAACAAACTTTATTTATGTTCTACATTGTTTTATTTTCTATATCTAGCCTAATATCGCTTGCAATAGCTGACTGGAATATGTAAATGTGCTAACAGATGAGAATGCATCTTGGGATATGGTTAGCATGACAGATTTGTGGCAAGATAAGCACATTGGTGGGAGTGATGAATCAGATCCTGATGGTTATGTTCTTGTCAAGCAAGAGGACATAGTGGAGGGGATTGCTTGCTTCATGGCCAAATGCCTATTATCACTGAAACAAACTAAAGTATGTCATGCTATTCCTTTGGTACCCTCTTGGCTTAGCTTGCTACCTTTTACTGTACTCTTTTAATGAATAGTCCCCACGACTTTCCACCTGAGACAAACTTGATATTCTATCATTCAAACCCCTAATCTCACTTGTCTTTTTCATTATGGATCAATTCTTACTACTTCACTATCGGTCATCCAGAAACATTTAGCCTTGCATGGTGGTCTTTGCTGATTCAAAAGACTCAATGTTGGTTGAAGCTGTGCAATGGCTAATCATGTGTTGTCGTAGTTGGTAAAATGTTAAGTGAGACTACATTATACTAATACAGTCATCCATGCAATCACAAACTAGATGGCAGATGAGAGAGTTGATTATGCAACTGCTAAGCTGATTTATGTCTTTAGCTGCTTCCATGATTTTGAGCTATTCTTCTTCATGCTACATGGAAGTTAGTCATAACGAGACATAATTACCCGGTGATCACTTGGAAATTGAGGTAATTTGAAGTCACCGGTTGTAAAAGATAAAGATTATGCACTGAAGCATTATGCAAATTCGAATAGCACTGACACATTCACAAACCCATCCAGCACATGTGCAGGAGGTTGTCTTACAGTAGCACTAAAAATAGCTCATTCTGTTCAATATTTCTAAGGCTGAAAAAAAGAAGCACCAAAAACGGTTAGTAAAAATTTACCTTATCAACAAAGAATAAGATATCCCTTTTAAAAGATATGGAAGGTGATCATGATGCTGGAGTATGAATTATATGATGCTTTGTGAATTTCAGAATTGAGTATTCCATACACCCCGAGACGCATCCATAAGCAAGTATAAGGTTGGATATTCACTTGCCTTGACAATTGGATGTGCATAAACAATCACATGCATGCTTGCGAACAAGGAATTTTAGTAGCAGATACACACAAGAGTATAAATTTGGGATTTTTATAGCATCGTCATATAGACAAGTATGGGTTGAGGTCAGTGTTGTTAAAGGTCCTAGGTGCACCTAGGTGCTAGGAGTCCTTGGAGCCCAAGCGCAAGGCACAAGGTGCAGGCGCACGCTTGAGAGAAGTCAGGCACCAAAAACAAAAAACAGAGAACTAGCTATAGATAAGAATTCCAGCAAGTAAAAACTAACATCCTATTTACTATAGTTGACCTTTCCAATTCCTATTTATTATAATTGACTTCTCCTATTTCTTAGAACTAAAATTAATCCTTGCTGGAATCATATGTACTATAATTGACCTTTCTTATATACTATAACTGACCTTTTCTATGTACTATAATTAACCTTTCTTGCGTACTATAACTGACATGAATTCTGTACCGGCCCGAACCGACCGGTACATCCGATATCGTACCATATCGGCGGAGGATCGGTCCGGTTCAAGCTGGATTTTCAGAAAATGGTGTGAACCAAACCGAACCAGTCAGTTCGATATGGTATCAGCCCGAATCACCCGATACTGAGCGGTTTGGTTTGGTTCGGTATGGTTCGGGGTCAGTTCGGTCCGGTTTCTTTTTTTTTGTTCTATTAGGTAGGATTTTTTATGTCCAATACCGTACGGTATCATACCGTACCGGCCGACAACCGGCACGGATTTCAATACCGAGTCTGCGAACCTTGATAACTAACTTTCCCTATGTATTATAATTAATCTTTCCTATGTACCATAACCGACCTTTCCTATTCCTTAGAACTAAAATTAATACTATAATTAATGTTATTGTACCTCTGAACAATGTAGAGATGTGCGCCTGAGGGTTGTCACCTCGCTTAGGGGTACAGAGGCGATGGCACTTGCGCTTAGTGCCTTTTGCGCCTGAGGTACGTCTTAATAACACTGGTTGATGTAGTAGTTTTTGCAGTCCATGTAGATGAAAGCAAGTGCGACCCTCCATGGAAAAGGAAGACACAGACATGCGGCTCTGTAGGACATAATTTAAGGGTTTCAGGTAGCCCACATATAGCATATATATGTAGGGAAAAGAGAAGTGGTGGTCTAGTTTCAGTTTTCCAATTCCAGCACTTAGAGTGGAAAGTGAATTGCTGTTATATGAAAATTATGCTATTATTCACAATTATGATACATTGTTTCTTTGAATCCAGACTTGTTATGTGGCTGATGTTGTTGGGAAGGCTTCAAAGGTAGGTTACTCATTAAATGGTGCAAACAATCTGTTAGTCAATGGTGAAATGAAGTCTAAGATTGGTTAGGATAAACACTATGACTTTGCAGTATAAGCGCTTGCCATCTAGAGATTCTAGACTTGTTGCTTATGCAATTATGAAAAGATTAGAAAGGAGAGAAGACTATTCATGTACACATTTTTTATTGAATTGGATAAAGAATTGATATGGTCCTGCAGACGGTAGTCTCATGATGCTAAAAAGATGCATATCAATGCTTAAATCAAGACTGATAAAGATGTGTGTAATCTCGTGGGGGGGACAGTGACAAGTGTGAGCAGTTATTGAGTGTGACATGTATGTCTCATTTTGAAAGCCATTATATGCATGGTTCTTGTGTATCTGTTAAGTGTTTTTGAGTCATTATAGTCCTCTACAAGTTCATATTGTACGTGTGAATAGCCAAGAATCATGGTCAGTGTGTTTGAACGGTTATTTAAGGTAGTCAAAGTCTTAATGTGGTGGTTGTTGAGAGTCACCCATGGTAGTTAAAATCATAACCTTATGCTAGCCAAAAATAAAAATTAAAAAATCATAACATTTCCATGTGAGACGTGCAGGGGTGTGTGTGGGAGGGATATAAATGGGTTCTAAACCATGACAGAGGATGGATTATATCATCTCATATATTCTTCTTTTTCTTCAATCCATCTTTCTTTCTCTACCGTCAACCCAATTCTGCGCTCTTCTGTGATGCATGTGCCTCTTATTTGTGGAATTCAACTTCTGAACTGTTTAGTTATCGTCTCCACATATTTGGAGATGCTGAATTTCTGTTGCAAAGCACTAAGAATCCTCATAAAATGATATGCTGTCTGTGGAGAACCAATCTAGTCGGAGCGATGGAATCATTTTATTCATTATTTCCAAATCCTTTATTTTTTATCCAACTCTTGTACCTTAAATCGGTCTCTCATCACCTGCCTTTTACCATTCCAATGGAAAGGAAAAAAGAGGGAATGCTCAACATTCTTTGTCAGGCAAATTATTGGCATTGATTGGATTTCTTAATTAAGAATTTATTAAAAGCTATTTTGCTTGATAAAATTTCTGGATTTGTTGTCACCATCTCTATGTCTTATGTTTGTCTATAGATTCATTAGGAGGAATGCAGATAACTAAGGGAAATCACATTGCTCCTTTTACTTTTGATTAAAAATTTCAATTTATCAAAGAGACTGTGGTCTGTTCCCATGTCAGTTTCTGCATCTCATATTTCATCCTTTTGATACCAAAGCTTCCAAACATTAAGGTAAGTACTTAAAAATCCTATTTTTTTGTATTCATTCTACTTTCTAAAATTGAGTCAATTTGTTTTTAATTAAGAAAGAAATATCATTTGTCTCATTTGCATTTATGAGAATTTAGATGTTCTTATTATGACCTAAAATTGTCTTGCATGAGATGAATGAAAAGTTAGTCTATCCAATTTAAGTTTTCTTTTATTACTCAAATCATCTGCATATAGTACCTGATGATAATGTAATAATTAAATTATGTTTGTTTTACTTATTTTCTTCTTTTCAAGGCACTGCATGATACTGAGAATATTGCAAATAAGTATATCTAAGTATGCCAAGAAGGGAGAGGGAGAGGACTTCTTTTGCCTTAGATGCCCCTTCCCTGGAATCTTTTCACAGTAAGCACTCAATTATGTTGTCTCCCTGATGACAGATGGCACATTTTCCTCCATTTACCGGACTGAATCATGTGCAGCCCTTCCCCAATGTTTAAGTGCTGTGCTTTGATGCTGTGTCGGCCTGACATTGGGTGGCACTTGTCATTCATGCCAGTGATTGACACCAACTGGCAGGCATGCACTGACATGGTATGTGCCGACGAATGACCAGCATGGTTGGTACTTTAATCCTTGTCCTCACTTTTCTCTAAATATTTATCACATTTTGTTGTTCTCTTTTATCTTCAAGTTCTCGACTTCAATTCTCGACTTCAATCCATTGTAACTACTAACTAGCCAAAAAGCAGCCTGACCCAAACCACACAAGAAATATGCCCCCAACCCCTCCCAACCACCTTTCTCGCTCCTTGAATCATCATTGTGATCGACATCATCACCAGGTATTTTCTACTAGCTCATTTTCTTTCCTTCTTCTACTGCAAAAGTTGAGAATAGAGTTGATAGTAATTATTGCACTCTGTAGTCTCATCATTTTGTTAATTTTTGGAGTTTCAAATCATCTTTTGTATAAAAATTGTTCAGTTTAGTTTGTTTTACATAAATACTCTTTACCACTTACAAGCTACCATCCTCCCTCACCTGTAACGGACTTTCCAGATTTCCAAATACACTTATCAAAGGGGGGATGTTTCTAACTACCAAGTCTTGGATGTCTGTGATTCTTGCTCATGCATTCCCATTCACCACTCAAAATTCCAAGTTCACTTTTGGATGAGGAAAGTACTGGACTCTACCAAACAGATGCCACCATCTCTCTTTCTTTTGAGTGCACCCTTGTGTTCTGACACATAGAACTTGTCTCTGCAGACATGTTTGTTCCACTTTATATCTTTCTAAAGCTTCCGTTTGCAGTGTTTAAATGTTTAGGATGCCAAAATGATTGTTAAATTACCACTTTTATAAAGTGCTACAAACTATTGCTTCAGTTCTGATTTGAAGTAGGAGATTCTATGCGCATCCTAATAACGTTCCTTTTGGAGTTCATATTGCACTTAGATCTACTAATGATGCCTTATATTAGCTACCCTGTATTGCTCCAATGGTGCTATTTTGTCATCATAGGCTTATGAGGACATCCCTTTCATTTGATATATTACAGTGATGTAAATGCATGATATTTAATAGTTTGCAGTTTCATATTGCAGGAATTAACTCCCAATCAACTTCAAGAAGGCAAGTTCTGTTACCTGTATATAAAAAGCTTTAACATATAAGTTGTTGCTATGAGCATTGTTGCGTCAAAGTGAATATTTATTATGGAACAAGTGTCTGATGTTTGATTTGCCTATTTCATTTGATTTGTCCAGCCCTCAGCAAAACATTCTCTGTGAAAAAGAAGAAAAGTATACTTCGGAAGGCATGGGATGGAGGCAAAGTTATTTATAATCTGACTTCCTGGAGTGCAACTGCTGTAGGGTAAATTATCTGCATAGTCCTCTTGAATAAAATTGTAAATCACCGTTTTGCTTTGATGTACATCCACTTTTCTGTAAATTTATAATCTTATAAATGATGAATTATTTTCCAGAGTTAGAATAGTCATGTGCTTCATTTTCATTTGACTTGAACTTATAGCCTTAATTTTAATAAAGTTCTCATATTAGATTTCAATCTTGAAACCATATCATGGCAGCTGATTTAATTTCTATTCATGTATTACTCTGCTGGTCCAATCAACCAAACATATTGGTTTATGTACTGTACTGCAGGTCAAAATAATGCATTCTATAGCATGTCATTCTCTGCTGTTCTGATTTTGGTAAACAAAGAAGTTTGCATATGTGCTCCTTTTTTTAGAAAAAATTTCTTGTTCCTGATCTATTGTTGCTTCATTTCATAATGGTGAAAACATTTGTTTTGGGAGTCATTAGAATCCATCCTAAAATCCTAATACAAAGCAGCTGCTAAAAATTAAGCAGCATGAAGCCTCAGTGATCATTTGTAATAGAATAATTGGTTTGCCCATAATAATATTTTATTACTAGATAAATGCGAATTCATGGTGGCTGGTCATGCATGTACTTGAACTCCTTTATGAGTATATTCATTTGTTGTTTTATGAACAAATTTAAAATGCAAAAATGTTACCTTAAAGAGGTATTCGGATACTTGGCCATGATACCCGAGGGAAATCCTATATGCACACAGCAGAGACAGCTGGAATTGTAAGCTGAAGGAGTTACTGTTTTAGGATGTCACTCAGAATTGGCCTCTTCAACTAGATCTAAACAAATTCATTTAATTAGTGATTTATGCTGTCTTGAAAATTTTGGGATTGGAGGACAGATGACCTCACCTATCCCTTCTTGTTCCTGCCTACACCTGTTCCTCTCGTTCATAGCACAAGCATCAAGTTATAAATTGTACCTGGACATGAAATATAACACATATTGTAGTCACTCCTGTTTTTACAAATGTATTAAGACAGCGAGAGTTATTGCCTTCATTGCATCAAATGTTGAAAAGTTCCTGTTTGTTGCATTGACTAACGACCATTTTAGATTTACCATATTATAGTTTCCTAATTGCTGCATCTCTCCCGTTGTTCCTTTTAACAGCATATACCAGAATCCAACAATGCTTGAAGCAGCCGCTGCAGCCTTTTGGTCTTCCTGCCGTGTGATTTCAAAGTTAATATGAAACTTTTCTGTAATGATTTGGGGAACATTTCCTCGGAAAAAAAAGAAAAACAGAGATTTGGGAAAGATGTGATACCTCAAGGATATGGTATTCTGCGAAGTATCTGGGGCCTGGCGCTGTCTTTGTCTCTGAAGAGAAGCTGTTTCAAGGACCTTCACAGAGCTGCCGGAATTTGACACTCGTTGCTTATTGTTTGGAAAATGATACTAGCTCCCAGAGCTCCCAAAGATGTAAAATGCGTAACCATCTACTTCTAGATGATTGATTGTCCTTTCATAGTTAGTTGTACATACCTCAACTAGTGATATTTGTGAGATCAACTGTAAATATTTCATTCTTTAGGCATATTTAATACTCCTTTATCTAAATCATTTGGTTTGAGTTCACTTTACCTTTCTACTTTACATGACTCTTTGGTCCGTTTGATTGGGATTAATCTGGTATAGAAAATGAATCTCATATCAAATTATCATGTTTCATATGAAAATAAAAGAGAGAGATGATAAAAAATTGATGAGTCTCATGTTTATTTTTGTAAAGAGAAGACAAAAGAATATCATAGGGGGTTGGTATTTGATAAATTTTCGAGTGATGATAATTTATATTTGATAAAAATACTATCACTAAAGTCGCATATATAATCATTAAATTATTTTGATGTATTCTCAAATTCATTTTATGAAGAGCTTTTGCAAAAACTTTAAGATGTATAGGATATTATGAAAAGGGCCATGTGATTGTATTCATTATATAAAATTGATTAGAGATGACAATACCATTCAGATATTAAAAATTATTTATGTTAAATGGCATTGTTGGTGCAAATTTCGCTGGCGCCGGAGAAGTTGGAGTCGAGGGAGCCGCGGTCACCGCCGGGACCTGCAAAGAAAGTCTAAACTGGAGTTGGGGTTGCTCCGGCAAGATCCTCCGACGCTCAAGTCAGTACTCTTCCTCAACAGGAATGGAGTGCTCGAATGAAAATTTTAGCAGAGTTTCGAGATAGAGTTTGAGCTTAGAGAAGAACATATCTGGGGGTCTCTTTTTATAGACGGAGAGCGTAACTGATTGACAGCGATGTCTGCAACCGTCTGGTAGTGGGCCGTTCGGGGCCGCGCGGAGTTTGTTATGGAGAGTAGTGGTGTCAGGGGCCGTTCAGAGCCACGTGGGATCCGTTGCGGAGCGTGGAGTGATGTCCGTTGTCGTGACTTGCCAGAGAGTGGTGGAGCCGCGTGGGATCTGTTACAGGTAGTGGAGCAGAGTCGTGATCATCATCGTGGCTTGCCAGAGAGTGGTGGAGCCACGTGGGATCCGTTACAGGTAGTGGAGCAGAGTCGTGGCCATCATCGTGGTTCGTCAGAGAGTTCGGTCCTGCCGACTGAAACTCGGTGGGAGCGCCTGAAGGAGTGGGGCGGCTCTCTATCTGAGAGGAGCTTGGATATTTCTGAGGTTGCCGACGCACCCATCGTGGCTGGGTGCCTTGGGTGCTGGTGCTGCAAGTGAAATTTCTACTGTAGAAGCTCGGATGGAGACTTTCTGTTGACGAAGTTCGGCTTCATTAGGAATCCGGCAGAGGGTTGACCGGTAGTGGACTTCGGATGACGCTGTAGGGGTTCATCCACTGGAAGAGTCTGAAGAATTGGCGTTGCTGAAGTCTGGATGACTCTACTAGGGATTGATGGTTGAAGGGGGACGCGACAGACACCGAAGGCGGTTGACCGTTGCGGAGATCTAGCTG
>KE504758.1:759247-816173 GCA_000441515.1 Elaeis oleifera | reverse complement strand
GTCCGTCGGAGGAGTTCGATCGACATTGTGGAACTCAGCTGCCGGAGAAGTCCGAAAAAGATGCCGCGCAAAGTCAAAATAGTCCCGGGAGGGCTGGCCTCTTACGAACTTCGGCTGGGGGTATTTTATATCCAACAGGCATATTTGTAAATTTCATTATATTTCTATATAGAATTATCTTCAACCAAACGTAATAATTTTTTCTAATATTATTTTTAAATAATTATTTAATCAACTAAATATAATAAAATTATCTTTTCTATAATTATTTTCTCAAATAAACATTTTCGAGGAGTCATCAGATTATCCTGTAATATGGAACCATGGGTTTTGTGATTGCGCTTGCCAGCCCAAGCGCTTTGCCAGCCTCTGCTGTTCAATAGTTTTATATTTTTATTCACTAAACTCGCTGAATTAAACTTATATTATTTTGTGAAGTATAATTTTTAATAGGCTTCTAAACTATGCTCTCTATTTACCCGTTGAGTAGGTTTCATATATACTTTAGAAACTTTCATATGGGGCACGTGCACACTAAGAGACCCTCCTATACGATGTATTACGAGGGCCTCGTCAGAGGATTTTATTCCCTCAATTACCTACATGTGGTGGTGCTTGCAAAGTAGCCAAACCGCAGTCCTGTCCCGCTCGACACCCACCTTGCTCCTCAGTATTTTTACCTTCTTGGTTACCATAGGACCAATAATTGAGCGCGGATTACTCTTTCTATATTATTTTATTCTCATTGTCCAAGCAGCTAGAATTTTTTTTTGCCTCCCCAAAACCTTCGCGTTTCTAAAACCATTTCAAACAGTCAAATATATCTTTATCAGTTTAGAGCTTTCAAATATATTTTAATGCATACTCAAATGCATTAAAATTTTAAATCTATAGTTATGAAGGTAGCTTGTATGCTACAAACTCTTACTTTTTGACAGGAGTGTGCAAGCAAACATTTTAATTACCTCATGAGGAGAGATGATAATTTTTTCTGATGATCATTATAAATTATTGTGATAGTAGAGACTAAAGGAGAAGAACAGTAAGAAGGAGAACAAAATCGTTTTCACTCATCAACAATACTGATAGTACCTTCAGCTGTTTAAACTCCATAAAACATATATACCGGAGAGGAGTGAAGAGTAATACACCTATATGCGTGTGACTCCATCCTACACACGCCGTAGACTTGGTTGGGGTGTTTTCTGGCCAGTTAGTTAAAACTGCTAAAAATTTTGTACAACTAGACCTTGACACATGCTGTGAACATGGAGGTGGTCTGATGACTATTAAGGTCATGTTCAGAGGGAGATCTCTTATTGGAGTTGTAACAGTTTGAGAATTTTATCTAAAATAGTATAAATGCAGAGTGAATGTTATAGTATATAAGTGGTGTCCCAAATCAGCTGCAATTTGCAGAAGAATGGTGAGTTCATGCATACCTAGATTGTTAATTTGGTAGAGTTTTCCCTAATTGTTTCTTTCAACGTCCATTTATGTGGATCAAAACAGCTAAAATGTTGTTTTATTCGAGTGCATTCTTCTGGGCATGAACCATATCCTTGATTTGGTGAGTCGACGTAACAGTATAGATACATTTAGAATTTTGGCTGTCAACACATTGTGTTGGATACTTTAAAAACATGCGTGGCTTATGAATGGACTATGGACATTACATGAAGGTATCGGAGACATATAGAATGAGGGAGACTAGCTTCTGAAACGTAAAATGCCAGAGATGCACCAATAACAATTTAAGTGAGTCAGGTAAACACTAGGGGGTGTTTGGTTGGGGATAGTGGGGGTTTGGAATCAAATCAAAATGAGTGACTTCCATTCCAACCGTTGGTTGGAAGGAGTCCCATTCTGATTCTGATTTCGGAATAGGAATGGCCCAATCTATATAGGACTAAATCCCTACTCTCTTCTATAGATTCAAATTTTCATTCTGATTCCTATTCTGATCACGAATCAAGCACTTCAGAGGATTTGACTAGTCCAATTTTGATTCCAAGCTATTCCGATTCCTATTCCAATTTCGATTCCAATTTTCTTCTATAGTTGGCTTATGCCTCCGTCTCCACATACGTGAGATATTGTCCGCTTTGACTCATGACCATCTTTAGGCTTCAGTGGGCCTTTAGGCTTCAATGGACCTTGATCATTTAGAACCTCACGATTTTATCCCCTCTCTACACCACAACACAGTCCTCTAGTCAAGAGGAAGTATGTGCGAATAGAAAGCATTCCCACAGATGGCGTCAATATTGTGGTCATAGGTCAAAAGGTCGAATGGCTCAGATAGTTGGCTTATGCTTCCACTTCCGCACACGTGAGATATTGTTCATTTTGACTCATGACCATCTTTAGACTTCAGTGGTCTTTAGGTTTCAATGGACCTTTAAGCTTCAATGGACCTTGATCATTTAAAGCCTCACGATTTTATTCTTTAAAAGATGTCTTACATTGAGAGAGAAAGTTCCGATCCATATAAATCATATTCTCTCTTGACTCATCACCGATGTAAGACTAAAAAAATCTTCTCTACACCACAACACAACACACGCCATAATTCAAAGTAAGCCCCAGACATAAAAAAGCTTAACATAGCTGAGAAGCATCATTTTAGTTAGAGGCAGGAGTGCAATCCTTCGAGGACAACTGAATGAGAATAAGAAAGAATAGTTTCATAATTATTGCATTATGTTCTTTGGATTAGTACCATCACACATCTCAGCCCTAAAACTGAGTCAGAGCACCAATAACCCAGACAATCTGCAGGACCCCGCTTAATTATCTCTGCTTATATCATACAAACAAAGGAAAAGTAAAAAAGCCCATTCCGCTGAATGAGGGCACACTGATATATAAAGCCTAAGATAAGTTGAATTCCTTTTACTATCTGCACTACCGGCGAGAAGCTCATTGAGAACAGACTTGGCCTTCATTTAGCTTCCTCATATGCGTGGAACTATACAAATTGGCGTGTACTTGTGCAAGGCAGCATGTTTTAGATCACCGGCAAACTATTTAAACCATATATTGAAGCCCTGCTGTCAGCTCTTTCAGGACCATAGCGTGGAAAATGGATGCATACGAAACATGCATATTTACACAACCTAATAGTAGAAATTTGAGTCCTTGTGAACAGGTGCATCCTTGCAGAGCACTGATCGCACTTCCATGATTGATCTGGGTGGTTCCAGGTCTTTCTCCTGCAGTGCATTACTACCAAGCAGCTGCTGCATCTGTGATGCAAATGTATCGTCCAAAACCTGCATCATTCAGATCTTTATTCAGCTCAGAAGATTCAAAAACATGAAGTAATCCCAGATACAAGTTATATACATCCAAGAAAAGCTAGTTTATGTAGAAAACTTTACTAAAATTAGGGCACTTACAGCCACTGTGACTCGTGCACATTTATACCACGCTCTGTTCTCTTTTCGATTCTCCAAGAACTAAGGACATCCTGTAGCCAGAGGTAATTAATTATATGCATTGCTATAACCAACAAGCAAGGATGCATTGCAAAGTTGTTACATAGTATACCTGTCCCATTCGGTGCCAAAAGCCTCGACATACTGCTACGAACACCTGAACCTCAAAGACTGTATGGAGGTGATTGATTGTCTGAAAAAGCAGATCTTTCAAGGCCTGCATTCTGCTTCTAATATCAGATTCCACTATAACATCCTTGGAGTCTTGGATGATCCTCTTGAGTTTTGTGGTGCTCTGTGCACGAGTCTGAACATAAAAGTGAGCATGATAAATGCATTAGAAATTGTAACATATTTCTAAACCAATATATTGTCTTCCTCAAGCTGAACAAAGTATCAGGTTAGCCTAGAATCAAGATTGGTGTTGGCACATGATTTCTTGTATGAAAATACTTGTAGTGGCATGTTCCCATTTCGCTAGAAAAGTTACTTGATAACTTTCTTTCTTGAGCATGCAAGCAATTATTGAACTGGTTCATGTTTGTAGTAACTTCGCAATTGACATTAGAGGAAACATATAGTACATCAAGAAAACAACAAGCATGCATGTCATTTAGGGCAACACAAATTTTCTTGAACATCTCATACATTGTGCATTATATACTACAGGATTGCTGTCATTTGGTTGTCTAGCATCCATGCAACTGAATGAAATCTGGGCCTAGAGTGATTAAATTCTTTACATTTTCAAAATTTTCTTTCAAGCAAACTAAAATAAGAAATAATGTCACAAGGATGAGTTAGTAAATGCATACTTACATTCTCTGTGAGTTTCTCTACAACTGCCTGCAGGTAATTCCTGAACTTCGCTCTCAACGTTACATTTACTTCACCAAGGCGATCTTCGGCAGCTACACTCCCACCATCTGGTATACAAGAACGCCAAGATTTTAACTGCATCTCTATTTTGGGTCGCAGAACATCAAGCACTCTTTTCATAGTGTTCAAGAGAATCCCCAGCTGAAAGCAAAATATGCAAATTCTTAGACCGTAGTTAAGTCAAAATGTTTAAGGTGCATAAAAAAATGCACAAGCAGACAGCTCACTTCATCAGGCACAGTATAAGGGCATATTGAATTGCGCTTTGTGAGTTTCTGAACATATTTGAGGCCAAATTTCTTAGGTGCCATGCTATCCTTCAATGGAGCCAACACATCTGCATATTGCTTCTCCAAAGCCTCAACCACTGCCTTCTCAATATCTGCAATGGCCTTTAAATTATAAAGGCAACAAAAACAAATTGCACTAAAATGGGTGATTTTCAAATTTGATAGGGCATGGAGAAGCAAAAAATAAACACTCAGAGGGCCTAAGAAAATATGCCCAAACATACATTCTCCAGGACAAAGGTGTATTCTGGCCAACGGCATACAATGACCTCATATTCATTCAAGGTATCTTTCAGTCGGTCATACATGTCATCAACAAACGGAGTTGTCATATGTTGTGTTCGAACTCCTGACCATTTCACCTGCCACTCAGATATCAGCCAAATTAAAGAACCATGAATGCAATATGAATGACCAATGTTTTGAAGCAGTCTTAAAAAGAAGAGTTCAATAACATTTACAGAAACATCTAGTAAAGGATGAAAGATCTCCGCAGGGCAAAAATGAAAAATGTTAATTGTGGAAAGCTCAATAAACCTGCAATGAAATAATAACACAAAATGCAAAGAGAAGAAGGAAAAGAAGAAAAGTGGCATCAGGTGATCAAAGAAGAAAAGAGAGCAAGAAGAAACGAGAATAATGCTGCCAAAAGCCATAATGGTTCATGCAAATTCCTTTACTAAGCATGTACTTGTGCGAGAAAGTTATATCAGGCAAAGTGATAATGACACCACTAGCAAGTCCTGATTTCCCATGTTAAACCTTAACACGCTAAGCAAGTGTTGAACCCCGATGTTACACCATAATTTGCCATTGTTTGGACCAATGTTTGCTGTATCATCCAGAACAGCCCGCTTCTGGGTGTACCAAACTGCACCAGGTCAGAACCAGCATGAAAACACTATTTGGGTTGGTAGAGGACCCAAACCAACCTGCCCGACCCGTACTGATCGAACCAAGCTGAGCCGTATCATACTGCCCAGTACCATTCAAAACCAGAGTGCATACTATATTGTACCAACCCTACCACCCAATTTCAGGCGGTACTGTGATAGAAAGTGAGAAAAAGGAGTCCGAAGCTGTCTCGACATGGAGTGTGTACCATAGCATACCAAATCGGTAGCACACGGGTACAATTCCTGATATCGAGATTGCAGACCTCGGCCTAGATTTTCTTTAACTTGACAAAGGCCAATTCAACAAGTGCAAGCCCACAGATCCCTGGTACTAATTTGACTGGCGATCTAACAATTCCTGAAGCAACTCGTGTTTCCTATCTTTGCCAAATGTTACTGAGACAACACAACTTTCAATAGAGATCTGAAAAAAACAATACACACGGACATATATACATGCATATGCGAACTTGAAAATGTCTTAAAATGTAAATAACTCACCTTATCTAATTTGCAAGACTCGAGCAATGCAAGGCGCTTATCTTGGATCCATAATATAATATACAAGTGGAATAACTCCTTAGCATCAACACCTCCTTTAATAGGACTGTGAAGATAATAAAAATATTTACTGAAAGTTTTTTGAGAAAGCCAAATAAGCAGCATAATAATATAAGTACAATATTTACCTAATGTTCCAACTAGCAAGATCCTTCTGGAAATCAGCAGTTGCAATAACAAGATCAGCAACAGCGGGTGAAGGGCCAGTAGGAGGGCATGCAACTAGGAACGCACGCAATCTACTACAAAGTTCCACAGTGTAAATGGATGCAGATAGATTCGGAAGGTCTATGAAGCTGCAACAAGAAATAAACACAGATGTATTAATAGTAATGTTGAATAGGATACAAACACCTTTGCTGAAAGAATGAGGAAAGTTAATATAGACAAGAACACCTGTGCCGAAAGAATGAGTAATGCTAATGTAGTTCTTCTATTCACAATCATGGAAAATGATGCCAAGCTACCAATGAACATGTTGATCAATCTAATTATTATCTTCTAAGATGTCAAGGATGCATGCATACAATCATGAAAACGTAAAGGACTTCAATTGTGCAAGCATGCAACCAAGGCCTGATTAAACTGCAAGCCATTCTCAAAGATTACTTTCAAATGCAAGATTATGAAGCAGTTACGTATTATATATCAACCCAAAAAATCCTTCGGTCTGTCTTTCATAAGCTGATAGTGCATGTGTAAAATACTATGGGTGGCCTCGGAGTTTCATGGGAAGTTTGGTCTTATGCGGCGAAAAATCAACATAATAACCTTCTCCATCCACACATTCTGCACAGGCAACAAGTAACAGATTAATGCACAAGCAGCACAACTTCATATCCACACATGTATCAAAACAATCCATATTAAAGCTTGCTAACTCAACATGATCAAATAATCCCAAATCTTCACATACAGCAGTCAAATTCAATGGGAGTTATGGAGAGAGCAATTTATATTTATTGCAAGTGATGCAACAAATCAGTCCCATCACGCTATCTTAACTTCCAAAGGATGTGTCAAAGCAATATAGAGTTACTTCGCAAAGATTATTGTGTCACTGAGGGAATAAGTAAAGTAAGAACAAAGTTTTACCTTTCCAAGTTTAATTAAATTGACTATAACTAATATCACACAACCAGTAGTTAATAAGTTAAGCAAGGCATTGCCTAAAAAGACTTACTTTTCCAAGTTTAACTTAAATTGACTCTAATTAATATTACGTAGAACCAGTATTAAATAGAAGAAGGCAGGTTAGTTTCTTATTTCAGATATTACATCGAACCAGTAGTTAATTTGACAAACAAGGCATTGGCTCATACTATAAGATTCCAAGGCAAAATTTTCTTCTTCTTTTCTTTCTTTTTTTGGATAAGCTGATAAGCATATGTCTCCCTTAGATATTAATCATTTCGATTTATATATGGATATTGAGTTATACTCTTAAGAATAATAAAGAATAAAAATATTTTTAGAAGTACGAGAACTATGGATATAAAAGCTTAAGGTGCAATTCACTATGGGTCACAAGGCCTTTTTCACAGAAGTCCATCAAAATTCTGGCAAAAATAACACAATCCAATGTTAATTAGATGTTTATTAGAAACATGATATGGGTGTTAAGCATGTCTCCCAAAAAATATATGACACTGTGACATTGTCTTGCAGTTTATTGAGCATATACTAAAGGTATAAAGAATTGATTCCCGCAAAAGAATTTGCAAATAATCTTGTTGTCCGCACTGAGTAAACAGAATCATAAAGAAAGGAAATACCCTAACACTGCAGTGACGAGCCTGACATTTGACTACAGCAGGCCATATTTTTACCCATACATACGTCAAAATCATTTAAATTTGGCTTCTGTCTCATGCTGATTTTTAGGCATGAAGATATTCAGTTTCTGCAGGCCAATATACTCTGCTCATATTTTGCTACTAAATTAACAATATTTCCTCAGGAATGAACCAAAAAAAGTGGCATATTTTGGTAATTTGGTTACTGTTAGATTATACAATGACACCGCAAAAGCAACTATTAAGAGAATAGTTAGGTAACTTTACATATTTTAGCGATTTTGCTTTGGTGAATAATTTTCATTATTTGCATCTAGATTTTTCATTTTTCAGCAGAATTGCATCTTGATGTGACAAAGTTAAATAAAATTTGATTTGGCCATAAATTATATAAAATTGGATATGATTCATGATACTTTCATGCCTTGATATTGTGGCAATTGCAAAAATAATATATATATATATATATATACATCAAAGGGAAAATATCAAGACTAACATGCATCTGGTTTAGCTAACATGCATCTGGTTCTAAAAAGTTAAACCAAGTAGGCAAAGATGCACTGACTGACTTGTTTACACAGGTCCCAGGTGAAGAATTTCATTAAGCCAGGTTCCAGGGTACGTAACAAAGAAAGAAGGAAAGAAAGTAAGTTTGTATCTATGTATATGAACTGAAGGAAACATGTAATTAGATTCCAGATTTTTGCATCAAATACAACAAAATTCATTGTCCATTAAGATTCCAACCAGGAAATTTTTGTATGCTATGATCTAGTTTTTGAACGACAGAATACTGGTTAAAAGGATGCGTATGTGAAACCATTTCAGAAACTTGTAATACATAATCTAATATGTTTTATATGGTATTGAACAGCCATTGTTCAAATAACCCTTATCTTCGCTTGCCAAGGGCTGGGAGTTATCATCCTGTTGCTATTACTTGCAGATTGTATCTAAAGCCTTGAAGAGATAAGATAAATGGTAAAGCGTGGGGAAAAAGACTTGAGGCAACCCTAATACCCCTTCCAATTTGCCCTTTTGTGGTATTAAATATCTGCCTTGTGTGTGTGGCATGAACCTTACAGCTTTAAAAATGTTATGATAACAGTCCATGGAATGCCGTACCGCCCCATACCGTCCGTATCGTACCGTACCGGTCTCGTATCGGTACGCCGTACCGAAGTATACCGACATTACCGTACCGTACCGAACCGCGTACCGACACTAAACAGAATTTCACCGGTACGGGTCCGGTACCGGTACGGCGAACCTTGGATAACACATTTAAAAAAAAAAAGAACAAATTAAACTCATTCAGATTATACAGTAGCTAGAGAACACAAAACCAAACAACATTCCATGAGATAAATAGTAAAAATGAGTATGCGGTACATATATATGAAACAACAAATTATTTTGCAAGGCACTGCTACAGCAATAACAAACAAGGTCAGTAAGAGAAGACCCAATGCAAGGAAGCATATGACAAACATGTCCTTTACAGGTTCATGACTACATTAGTCAAAGAAAGGATATTGAAGGGGTTTACTTTTCAACATGCCTAATCCACTTTACAGTATTGGAACCTGATTGGTAACTGAGAAAAGGAGAAAAGATCTACCTGGGGAGTACATGCTGATTATGGATTTCGATGTCCATGAAATTTCATTTCGGATATTGAAGCAGAGTGATCTCATTTTCTGGTAAGCAGTAGAAATGGTCACAACATCCATCAAGTTGCCTTCACTTTTCCCTGCAACATACTCATCAGTTTCAACCAAGTGCCGCCTCATCCTCTTCTTTACAGCAGCCTGAACACAGTGGAATCTTAGTAAACATGTATATCAAATTCAAGAATAGGAAGCTTCATAACAATATTGTTGGATTCCATTACCTGGAAATAACGGCATAGTTTTAGTTGAGCCTCTGGGGATAGTATATCATGCAGAAGAGTGTACAGCTTGACAGCAGGTACCAATGCTGGAGCTGGAGCCCCGGTAGCAGGACAAAAACTTCCACCATCCCTGACGGTAAAGACTCATCGAGGGACTTGTAATTCTCAAAACCATAGCTAGAATTTGCTCAATCTGCTCCTCGATTTCTCCTAGAATGCGGTTCTAATGAAGTATCGACAATAGTTCATGTTAATCCATAATCAAATCGTTATTGACTGACATTATTTAGAGATAGCTAAAACTACTAAAAAGGTCTACTCATGTCAAAGTAGAATCAAGACATCAGGAAGCAGAAATGATGTAATTTCTATATTTAATATGCTGGATGATACTTTAAGATTTTTTCATAAGAATGGACAAAGATATATGTTAGTAGAGCAGTTCACATTCATTGAAGAAATTCACAAAAGGACCTGGAAAATACTAAATAGCAAATAAAGATTTTCCAGATTAGAGTGTTAGAGTATATGACTCATATTTAGAATTTTATATATAATGGAAACATACCAATAGGTCTCCACAGGTGCAAACTAGGTTGCAATCATATTTAAGGATTTAAACAAGATTCTATCATTTACATTTGTCACATACTGCGAGTTAAGCACAAAAATGGAACCAAAATTGTGAACATGCAGTCAACAACATTGATGCGAAGGTAACCCATACTCATCTCCAGAATTTACAGAAGGCTTCTAGAATCTCACATTTGATTCTGGACATAATATTTGTGGGGAAAATTTATACAAAAAAATCCATATTTGCCAACAAAGTAAATAAGTACCTCTTGATGACTCAATGTATTCTTACTATGGCTCTTCAACATCACAGGCAACAGCAGATCATGAACAACAATAAGACAGTCTGCTGTAGGGGTTGCGACATCCATAACATAAGAAAGGTATCTGGCAATCATAATAACCTTATTAGCATAGATTGCATGAAAACATGAACCCATGAATCTGTACAAAATTGTGATTGATTTCTTAACAATAAAGCATGTTTGATGAACACTCCCAGGCTTCTTCCAGAACTAAGATAACCTTAAGCTGTTGCTCTCATATGTATGATTACAAAACATGTCTAGTAGGCTCATGCTACTGCCAACTGGCTTTCTAAGGTTCATGCCAACTCCCTCTCTAGCCTATACGTGCTCAGTTCAAGAGTAGACCACCATGTTGTAAAGAGTCAATTTAAAGTTGAGAGACAGTCATGAATGTCTCAAACAATAATAGTCATACCTAATCTATAAAGCAAATAAGCCTTGTTGGTTAAGGTAAAGACAGTTTTGGGGGTGGGAATTTGTGTTTGTTTCTTTTTCTTCCCTTTTTTTCCCGTTTTGGAAGTGGGGAGGTACAACTTCATCATAATTTTATTTCATAGGAAAAAGAGAGTATTATCTGAACAGTACCTTAGTTTGGTATATGCATCTGAAACCCCATAATAGGAGGCAAATTCTGTCAGTAACCATTTCCATTGTCCATGCAGCAACAGATTCCTCTGTTGAAAACGTTGAGCTTTCATTGCAACTTCCAAGACTATATCATAAGCCACAGTTTCTGCAACAGAACCATACTGCAACACAGCATGAAAACCGCTATGTTAGGATTCCTAGCTACACAATAAAAAGAGAGAGAAAGAGAAAGTTCATTATAGCCATGATGATTCACAGCCAAGACTTAATAGCATCAAAACGAAAGTAAGCTGATGAGAAACATCTGCAATAAATCCTAATATACGGAAAGTGATATCCTTAAATCCCAGCGATTAGGAGTTCAACATTTCTATTACATCTAAGCAAAAGACTCATCTGAAGCTGCCTTCCCCCCCTAATATTCAAGCCAAAAAGTACCGCCTTCTTCAATAAACAAGCCCCTCCAGATTCTACATCTTGAGATAATATTTTGCAAAGTGATGACAAAAATCAGAGTATAACAAACTTTTGGGGAAAAGACACTGACTAAAAAATATCAAAAAAGTACATTAGTTTTAGAATCACAACTATCACCACTCTATATTGAAACTGCCATGGGCATTCCATTTAATGAATAATTCTATAACGGTAATATAAGATGAAACACAAATATTTAATTAGTTAATGGGATCGCAGTCATCTATTAAATACCATTTCAATGTATGACATGTAACAGATAGAGCCTTCCAACAAACATTCCTTCCACAGGAACCAGTATATGCATTATATTGGAAAACATTTAACATGTAATAGCAGTATGTGATGTTATAAATATTTCATCATGTGATGGGATCAAAGCCATCCATCAAGTATTCCATTCCCAACTCAAACTTAGCTAGGAGCCAGCATCTGTTGCAAAAAAAAGCAAATCGTATCCTAAAACAGAAAATGAAAGAGAAAATCAAAAAACTCCTATGAACTTTCCTGATAGTTAAGATGTGTTGTAATATTTGTATTGGAAGCTCCAATATTCTATAAAAGCTTTACATTTACTAGTAATATCTTAACTCTTAAGGATGTTATTACATGGAAACTATATCTCAGTTCCTACAACTTCTATACAAAAATGGTCCGGATGCATTATGGAACCTGGTTATATAACAAATTTCAATTTCAATCCCTCTTCTTATCATTATAATATCATATAGTGATCACAGTCCACCAATGTCTTCCAAAGTTCCTTGCCCATGCATTCCCATTGTTTGACAATTATTTAAAGAAGAGCATCTGATCAGTGACATCAGTCCAAAAATTGCAAGAGTTAGACTATCATCTAAGGTTTCCCTAATATCTCCTCATAGGGAGCTTTAAAGCAAGATCCTTGAGGCATCCAAACAGCTGCTCAACTTATACTCTATCTGGCTGATCAGACCATACAATATCAAATCTTATAAGACAATTTAAGACACTTCCCCTTTTGTTGTGCACTTCTCTGGACGGAAAGGAATGCCTGACAGTGTAACAAGATGAAATGCTATTGAATTGAAAATCCCAATAAAACTAGTAAGTTGGAATTGCTCCAATAATGTAACTTTCAATTTCCACATTTAGTATCATATAGAACATATATTTGCAGATTAATTATAACCATTAAAGAATTATTGTAAGGATACAATATACAACTCCAATTTGCTTTTATAGGAAACTAACTTGAAGCAGTCAGCAATTCATTAGCATTAGAAGGCTTAACTCATTCCCAATATGTTTAAGATCTAGAAACACCATCTAATAAATAGTAGAGGAGCTAGATGAATATACACAATGCGGGAAGGTTGCTAGGTCCACAGAAAGGATGAGATTTGACATTCATTTGGAAACTCCTTGGCATGCCCTTCTTCTTTGTAGACCCTTTAACATAAAAGCAAGCACCTTTGCCAACCAAGATCTCTGACCAGTCATCAAAGAATTATGTAATAAAAAGCACCTAGCATTCCTCATTTTAATACAGCATCTTTGAAGTAGAAGACCTAACACATTCACTCAGGTCAAAAGATGTTAACTAAATTCACAACAGAAACTATATGACTCTAGACTGTTCAAAAGAAGAGGTGAAGAAAGTAGAAACACTGAGAACAAATCTACTCCAAGAACAGAGTAGAAAAGATAATCCAGTTGTCTTTCTGTTGCTCTAAAAAGCGAGGGTGTATCTAAAAATTGAAATAACTATGGTGCACTTTTTGATAGTACAATGGGCAGAAGGCTCTTCTCCTTAATGTATGTACATATGCGCATGCTCCCCACCCACAAGCCAATGAATTGGTCAGTGACCGTGCAGATTTCATAGAGAAAAAGAAAGAACATTGCCATTTTCATACCTTCAAAGCACTATTCTCGTCTACACTGGTTGTGTAATTTACACAAAGTTGTATTCGTCCAACAAGTTCGTGCTCCGGTTCATGATAATAGACCACCAGCGAAGTTTGTCACTCTGCATGAAGAAACATTTTAAGGCCAACCAGAATAATATAGTTTTGAATTAATGTCAGTATCATCAGTTTAGGGATGCTTACAGGATCCTCCGCAATGTTGGCCACTTGAGCTACGACTCGGCCACATAACTTCCTTTGGAATCATGGACATCAACTATTAAATCATCTCCTAAGCTATCAGGGAAGCTGTAATTACCAAGCAAATATGTTAACATGCATACCAACAGTAGGGCAAATTAGCCCAAATTTTGGGTCAAGAGAAAATAATTATCTACTTGAGCAAAGAATACGAATTAAAATATTCATACATTTACTTGGATGGAAAGTAATTTGCAGTTTCATGAAAGATCGATACATACAACACATGTGTTTCGCCAGATCCAGGTTGCATTCGAACCCAATCCTCTTCGGTTGAACTTTTCAGTCTCAACTGACAAGAATATGTTTCTGTGATAACCAAAATTTCATCAGAACAGATCATTAAATCTTTTACCTCATAAAACTTTACCTTCTAATACAGAGTTCATTCTAGTTACCTTGGACAATTTCATACGTTGAACTGCTACGAAGAGTAGTAACCCCAATTTTTAGAAGGCCAGAGACTTGTTTAATATACTGAGCACTAGCATGCATATATGCTAAGCTGTGCCTTGAAAATGAACTATTTGCAGGTAGATGGGGTAAAACACGAACTTTCCTAAGCGATTCCCATCCTGATGAAAGAGTTGATTGGACATTGGACATGCGATATCGAAGTGATTCAAGCTTTACCATGGGTGCCTTCAAGGATGAAAAACTGCAGCCAGAAGGCATATCCAGAGACATTCTGACCTTACGGACTGAAAAGCAAACAAAACATTGAATGAAAACATAGATATAACCATACAAATCTGATAAATCTAATATAAAGAGGTGTATTGCCAATGTCCAGTTGATGGGAGAAAAGTGAGCAGAAAACATGAAAATTTCCAAAAGTAAATTTTGACAGCTTTTTTTGAAAGAATGATATGACCAAGGTTCGCTGTGCCAGAACCGGATCCAATGCCGGTTCGCCGGTGATATGGTTCAGTATGCCCCTGTACCGTTCCACATTGGGCCCAACCGACATGGCAAAGCAAGCAGGGGGAGGAGAACCAGAGAGAGATAGAGAGAGGGATGGAGGGAGGGAGGGAGAGGAACTGAAGGAGGAAGAGTGGGCGGGAGGCCGTCGGGGCCGGGAGGCCCCGAAGGTCAGGAACTTCCTCCCTGCCCTTCATCGGGTTGAAACAGACGGTTCACCCCCGTTCTGATCGCATTCCTTTATTTTTTTTTTTGAGATCTATACTAAAGTATGCAACCAAAAAAAATATTAAATAATTTGCCCGACTTCACTGTGGATCCCAAAAAAATTAAACATGATCGAAACAGGGGTGGTCACCCCTATTTCTACCCAACAAAGGACACGAAGGAAGATCCCATCCTCCGAGGGCCACCGCCGGCCTCTGGGGACCACCACCGACCTCCCCACCCACTCCCCCTCCTGTTCCTCTCTCTCCCTCCTCTCTCTTGTCTCTCTTAGTCTCTCTCTATTTTCCTCTCGATAGAGGAGGGTGGAGCTCCAAAGGCCTCATCAACCTCCCAATGGCCTCGATGGGCCTGCAGCAGCTTTCTGGACTTTCCTCTATCTCTCCTCCCTCTTCTTCTCTCTTTTCATCTCTTTTTTCTCCCTCCTCACCAATGTACTGTTTTATACGCCAGAACCATGCCAGTCAGTCATCGGTATGGTTTGGCATGCTCTGAATTGGCCAGTTCAAGATGGTTCAGCAAACACTGGATATGATTAGTAACTAATGCTTCAGAAAGCAGCAAACATTACCAATGGAAAAAGAGGAAAAAAGGAGAAAAAAGGGCATACCTTGGACCTTCATCTTGCCTATTGTTTTTCTGGGCTTCGGTGCAGCTCCTTCATTCGCAAGCTCTGCAGATCGTTTTGCCAGCAATTCCTCCTCTGACTGTAACAAGATCTGCTGTAGACTGCGATAGGACATAGGAAAGGAGATTGATTGCTTCACTATGTTGGAAATTTTATCTTATTTTTGTGGCCTTGCAAGAAAACTATTATTAATAAAGCTATTTTATCTTTGTTCATTCAAATTACATATTCTCTGTTCTTTATGCTGATCTTTGGTTGGGGGGAGGGTATCCTTCAGACTGCTGAAGGGATAAGCCTATCCCAGTGAGATAGGCATTTTGATGTTTGGTTGAGGAATAAGTGCATGGAACAGATGGAGGGAACAAGCTGCATTTAATGGGCATTGAGTTTCATCAAAGTTTGAATTTCATCACAAACAGCAAATTATCCTCTATTTTTTTGAGAGTTTATAGAGCGATAAGGGCAAAATGGTAATTGAAAGGAATAGGCACAAACCTAATAAATATTTGAGCATCATATTCCCATAAATATTTGAGCATCATATTCCCATAACTATTGATTGGAACTTAGATTTAGTCATTTAAAACAACCACATATCAGAGGTACTAGACAAAAGAACCACAGCATTTTTAAGTCACATAACAATTTACATCACACTCTACTTGTAACTCCTCCAGCATGCTTAGTATTTTCTACAGCTATATGTCCAACGAAAACTAAATAGATCAAACTCACCCAAAAGTGCTTCGCAATAGTGCACATTCATTTTCCAAGAAAATGGGAGCTTCCATGCAACCTCTAGCCCATGCGTGAAGGCATAGCCGAACACATGCATCATAAGCAATCACAGAATGCCAGGGCCCTTGTGCACTAAAATCAATTCCAAGCCAACAAATATCTCATTAACAAACATGTGGAGGGAAAGATAATCAATCATCACTACCACACTCATTTAATTTGATCTGCATTTTTTTATCATATTGATAAACTATTAGCTGGAGTAATTCCAATTGCATGTTCCATCAGTATACCTTGCATGAAAAGTGGGAACTCGAGCTGGAAATGAACTGGAACATGGGGCAACTTCAGCACCACTTGACTTGTTCCTAAGAAGAACAATTCATCAAACTTGCAATGCATATAGCATCACACCAAATTATTTGCTTTCATTCAAACAGAGTTGGACACTTACGAGCATTTTAAAGACCTGGCATTCTTGTCTGGTATATTGCTTTTATCATTGACATGTGAATGTGCCTCCTGTTTAATAGCTGGGCCTTTGAACATGCTGCATGAGCATCATACGATCTCATTGATGGTATTGGTTCAGAAGCTTGGCTGATTTTCTGATCACAGCCATGAATTGGCGGCGCACTTGGGACATCAGAAATGTCATCCTGTGTGCATAATTATAAACATGACTTAAAATAATTAAATACACATACAAGATGCATAAGAAGTCATGAATATCACATTATATTTGAGCTTAAGAATCTCCCATATGTGTAATTATAATTGTGAATGTAAGAGGAAATTGGATTCAGATATATAATACTAGGCTTTCTAAGGTAAAAGCAATGGTAAATCCATACTTTAATACGACTATGATTGCATTGTCAAGAAGAAGTGATGCGGTAAGGGGCAACAATTTGTGGAAGGCAAAAATATGAGGACATGAAGATATGGCAAGGAAGTGAAACATGGTCTTGAACTCTTCAAACTGGTACTTCAAACTCGGAAGTTCCTTTAATGTAGTGAAGAATAAAATTAGCTTAGTAGCTTATGACTCCATATCTTAAAAATCAGACCAAATTTTATGGATCATAATTTAGGTTGTAGAGACCATCACGAGAGAACAAGTGCCCAGCCACATTAATAAGAAGCCCATAACCAAATTTAACAAAGATGGATGCATGAGGGAAGGGAAAGGGACAAAGGAAAGTGAACGATCTTCCACAAAAGTTCCCTCCGCACCCCCCCCCCAACCCCCAATCCCCTGGTTCAATAAATTTAGAAGCAAACCAAACATCTAGGTCACCTAAAAGGTCAAACCTTCATCATAATTAGTCTATCTAAAGTTAGGAATTCAACTCGCTGATTTCCTGAACCATCGCAAGCAACATCCTCCTTTTCCAATCTGCGGAAATAACATCAAGAGTTTCTAATAGCTGGAGAACATCCAGGTATTTGCAGGCAGCAGTACATGAATACAAACGGAGCTGGCATCACGATATATATAATTCAGAAATCATAAAAAATTAAGCTGTAATTCAGGATTCCTGCTATGTAGATGATCCCCATAATTCAAAGTACCTTTAAATGGTTCTCCACATACCCTGGAACATGTAATAACCAATGTTTTGCATTTGAAGAGAGGGTCAAGTCTCTGGAAGACTCTTAAGATGAGTGAGGTTTCCTTGATCAGATGATGTCCAGCAGCACATGGCAGTGGTTGTCCAAGGACGGCACAACTTGCAAGAGCAAAACTTAAAGGGGAGCACAAACACCACTTTGCGGAAATAAAAGAAATAAGATCATGAACAGGAAGTTCTTCCACTGTATGAGATGAAATGACTTATTAAAGGAATTCCATTCTATATTTTGTAATTAGTCTTTCTTTTTAAGATTCATTACTTACATCGAGTGATGAAATTTTCTACTGATGACATGAGAAGTTCGTATTTGTACATGAGAGTGGGTGTTTTAAGTGTGAAAGGTGCCAGCCTACTAGCAAAGTAAGGCACCTAGCTAGTAATAAACCAATTGCACTAAAAGTCTAAAAGCTATATGTGCAGGTCATATGGAAGGACAGGACAGGAATAGGAAACAGCAAATTGTTATGCACCAATGTGGATAAAGGTATAGAAGGTGAACCACTTGTCCTCAAACCAAAACTAACAAACTACAGGTGCAGACCATAAGCAAAATTTCCATGATAGATAATTATGTTTCAGTTAAATACACCACGATCCCTGACTATTAATCAAAAACAAATTTTCTCTAGTGTTTTGTCAAGAAATGAGCCTGAAGAAAACCAACATAGAGAACAGATGCTATATATTTGGGAGGAAGGAAGAAAAAAAATCCTAATTGTTGTTTCAGATATATAGGGAGCAAACAAGTGTGTAGTCCTTTTCATTTTTGCTAATGAGAGCATATAACATCCTCTTTAGCTGACCATAGATAACAAAAGACATTCCACGAGAGACAATATGTATTATTTCAATTACGAGGACTGTCAATGCTGCCATACATCTTGGGCAGGAAGGAAGAAACATACACACCGTTGCTTGAGATAATATAGAAAGCAGACTAGCATGAACCTTTTTACCACGTATTGCATCCTCTTGAACAGACCCAGGATGGATCATTAAAAAAAAATGGGGGCATTCCAGGAAAACAATACGTAGACTGTCAATGGCAAGGAGCGACATTCCATGCAAGAAATATAAAAAGTTTGGTCATTTGAAAGGTCTGGGAAATGCTTTCTTATATTTTAAGGCTTTAGATGCAATATTTTGTCTAAATTTCTTAAATGGGTGAATAACATATGTTCGGTGGAGCATGAAGTAATGTTGGTTCATAATTTACATTTCAGTTAAACAAACCTTAAGCAAATGATAACATAAGTTGTAGAGAGCACATAGAGGAAAGGAGAGACAGGAGCAAGCAGCAACTTAATCATAGTTACAACCCAAAGAAGAAGGGAGAGTCTATTATGCTACATACTAACTACAAATCTACAAGAATCAAACAGAATAATAGATACATTATTCAGCAAGAAAACAAGTTAGACAAGAATGACAAGCATTGCTAGATGCAATATGTAAGAAACCCTAATTAAAGTGCAATTTACTTCAGTTGTGCAGATGCAGTTACAAACTTGCAAGCAGGAAGCTCTGGTTATTTATCAATCATGGAATACAACTATAGAGTTAATAGATCTAGAAGCAAAAAGAGAAGAATCACCAAACAAGCCAAAAGTTTTAAATGTGAGGAAATGAACCAGCAAGTTATCAAAAATGAGTTCTTTAAGTTCACTTCAACAGATGATCTCTAGTATCTAGCCATGTCTCCAACAAGTTATATCACATCTTGAGCAAACTTGTCAAATTCAATCCATGCATGCACTCACCACATATGTTATATTAAATAAATAATTTTGAAAACAGATTCAACATTCACAACTTATTTCTCAAACTTGAACCAGTAACTAGAACAAAACAAGAATAAAGGACTGACCATTTCAGCAGTAGCTTCCACCTCTTCTCGGAAAGGAACATGGCGAGAGTAGCTCTCTGAATGGTATTCCCCTCGTGAATTCATGCTGACTTTATCAGCACTTGGATTCGCATCCTCTCTTATGGGAACTTTATGGGAGTAGCTCTCTGCAGTATAACTTCCTTGGGAAGTCACACCAACCCTCTGCACATTAGCCTTCACATCTCCTCTGAAGGGAACATTACGAGAGTAACTCTCTGTGTGGTAGCTCCCTCTTGAAGCCATACCAACACCACCATTATTCCTTCCACCTGACTAGCAGAGCTCCAGCCAGAATCCGACAACCCATCTTCTTCCTCTTCTTCCATGTACCCATTCACATGCACTTGCTTCCTCAGCTGCTGCGGCTGCTGCCGAGCGGTATCCATCGACGAACTGAAGTCCGAGTAACCATCACTTGAGTAGTAATGTTGCCCAGAAACCGGAACCGTGTACCGATTACCACTGTCAGCTGCAGTGGAGGCTCCATTAGGTGCCCTGCGCCCCGAGACATCATCCCGAGGCGAAGAATCAACAGAGTACCTTCCTCCATAGATCTCCGCCTCATTATCGGAGGACTCATCCATGTCTGAGCCAGAATCACTTTCATCTTCTGTAGGGATGGTGTGGGACATGGGGATCGCTCCTCTCGGCAGGTGCCCACTCCGAATTCTCCGGCGGCGGGATACCAAGCCCACGACCGCCATTCCGGAGACCGTGAAGAGGATCCATCCCGCGCTGAGGGTTTGAGAAAGATGCATGGCCCTATTTAATACCTCCAAATTAGTGCAAGAACACCGACAAGAGTGAAAACTGCCAAAGTCGAGCAACAAAACACAGAAAAGAGAGCAAATTGGCAATGCTGACCTCCGAACCCATCGAAGGGAATGCGGATCGAGTCCTTCAGTGAACATCCCGACCTTTGGCGTGGCTTTCGACCATAAACCTCTACCTGCAACGGTTTCCAACAGAAAATCTTATTTGTTCTAAAAATAAATCTACGAAGCAGATAAATTTTACTCCGAACTAAGAGATCTCCGAGACGAAGCTCCATTTACATCGCAACGCAAAATTCAAAAAAAAACCAAAAATAAAGAAAACAAGGAAGTAACTCTCATTCTCCACCAGCACCAAAAGCTTCTAAAGAACACCAGCGAATGTGGAAAAAAAAGGAAAACTAAGTCTGTTTACCGGCAGAGAAGCGAGGGAAGTCGAAAGATCTCTTCTGGTGTTAAAATATCGAAAAATTGAATAAATTCCCCTCTTCTTCTCGGAAAGCTCACACTCGATTCGCTCCTCCTTTCTCCCTCTATTTATAGTTCCAAGAACCAGAGCGTCCAGAAGAGATTTAGGAGAAGAAACAGAGCCGGAAGCAAGAGCGACGGGTAGAGAGACAGAGGGGATAGACAAGAGAGAGGGTTTGTAAATGTGTATATATTCGCAGTTAAAGAGAAGGATATCGAAACGCGATTGCCGTTTCTTTACTTTTTAAATTTTCTCCTACGGGAAGGAAACAGGGACGGCGTTGACGGGGAGCGACGGGAAGATGACGTGTAACGGTCGAACGTTATGGAGGAGTTTGGCTCCAGTGTTGAGTGCACTAAACAAACTTAAATTTGAAGACGAGGAGATCGGGATGGATGGTTACCGGCTGTGCCGGTTCGAATCAAACCATGGGACACGTGGACGGATGAGATTAAACCTTCAAATTTCTTGTTAGCAACCCGACCACAAGAGCCGAAATCCAGATGGAGGAGGAGGTGGGACGCTCAACGTTCCACGCCCGCTTGCTGTGTTCTCCAATCCAGTCCTCCTCTAGTAGTTGCACGTTTCGAGCTCCAATTGATGCCGATGCTAGACACGTATTCCATCCAACGGTTATTGCAAAAAGTGAGATTCATGCACTGTGCCATGTAGGTCATTGAAAGCCTCGTGAAGTGTGGGAAATCTAGGCCTATTTGAAGATTATATCTTGCAAGGGAGATTGGAGGGGAGTTGGAAAGGAGGCGACGTGGTCCGCATGAGGAGGTGGTAGTGGGCCCAGCCCCACTCGCCCACACTTTCTGAGACGAGCTCTGGGTTTTTGGTGTAGTGGAATGACCAAAATGTCCCAGTGCTTTTGTAGAAATTGCGGCGGCGGAGGGGAGCGAGCGACTTGGGTGAAGACCTAATTCCTAAGATTGGTTTAATAAACGGGTGAAATCAAGTTAAATAGATTAAAAGAATTTTAAATATATTAAACAAATTTTAATCATATTAAATAAGTATTAAATGAATCAGGTGATGATCCAATATGATTATTAAATAGATCAAATAGGTTAAACTAATTAGGATAATAAATCTGAAACCTATTTTTAATAAATAGATAAAGCCAAGTAACTAGTTTGCTAATCGGATTTTTTTATATCAAACTTAAATTCATTTAAAATGAGCCAATTGTATGTTGGATTATAAATTATTATACTTATTTTAAGTGATACACCTTTGTTTACGATGTTATGAAATTTGTCTTCTTAGAAAATTTTAAGCATAAATAGAGCCGACTTGATTGGTTTGTCCATGTCTTAAAATATTGGATATATCAAACGTTATATCTCAGTAATCTCATTTTAATATTTTCTTTTATCTATTACTTATAAAATTTATAGAATCTTTATAGATTTTCAAAGAGGCTGTCAACCACTTATTTTATGGATTCAATTAAATGAGAAATAGAAGTTGGCAGAAATAATTAAGAAAAAATAGAAGATTGTTTAATGTTTTGTTATTATGATAACAACAACATGTCCCATAGCAATAAAAATAGATAATTATGGAGATTGTATACATAATACCAAACTTTATTAAATACAAACAATTCTAAAAATTGCATCAATATTAGTAATGAATTGATATTTTAAATATAAATATATGATGGTTATGTGATATTATAATAATTCTGGCTAGTTGGTAGTCTGCAATGGCTTGAGGCAACAACTATTATGCATTAATGATGCTATTATAAAAATCTCTTTTACTGATTAATAAATGCACAAGATGTGTTTGAGATATGAAAAAAAATATAGTGATATTTTTTATTATAATATATCAGTGCAATATAAACTTGCTTTATAGGTGCCAGAAAAACTAGTTAGGTATTGAAAGTCCCAATCCATTCGAAACTAAGGTCCATGAATTTTTTTTTTTGTCTTTTTGAATAGTCTACTTAAAATCACCATCTAATGAACTAGACGCAGGTATAAGTTTGACGATTAATAGTTCGAATTGCCAAAGACTTGCTCCACCCATACATATATATAAAACGTCAAAATGGAGACCATACCCACCTAACTAGAAACCCATATCACAAGCACCTTTTAACGGTCCTTTATGCCTACGTTATTCCAAAAAGAATCCCAAGCCTCTCCAACGGGATTCCAACCCACGTAAGGTGGAGTCGTAGTCCTTTTCTAATGGTCTCCCAGTAGTACTGCATGAATAATTCTCGGCATTTGCGTGCCTAAAGGCATCTAAAGCGACATGGATACGTCACTAGCATATTTGAAAGCAAAAGACCCCATGTTCTCCCTCTACAATAAACTCTTCTTTTATCCCCATCAATGGACTCTCTAACACAATATTTTAATAGCTAGTGGACGTACGCCCAGACTTTGTCATGTATCCAACTATAATTTGAACTAAGGACTGGTTGGTGACCCTACATTGGACTTGGACGTAGACAAACACACGCCATTACTCTACCTTTTGGCAGCTACAAGTTATAACGTTTTCCCAACCTCCCGCTTCCATTCAAATCGTCTTTTCAAATTTGTCCATTTGCTAATTGGTTTAAAGGAAGGAGCACCGAGTATCCAAGGTAGTTGGACTTGACCCAAAGCTAAGCTGCTTCTAGCTTGCACGACATCATCATTTTGCTACTATTTTGATGGGGTTATTTTGACACATAAAGATATGATGGGTACATGAAGTGGGGTCCATCAAACCATGCAAGATGGTTGGACCGGTTGGCCTAGCTATTTCTTCTAACAGGTTATAACTTTATATATCATGATGTAACAGGGATTGGTTGCCTTAATAGGTGTCCATAGGTGTGAGCATGTGAGCGTGCAAACAAAAGCTGATGCTGCATGGCCACCTCATGTGATCAACAAATGTCACAAAATAATGCAAGTTGAGACCGACAGAAATAGACCAAGTCGTTTATTTAAAGAGAATTAACTCTGCATGAGAATTTATTTAATTATCCATTTTGTGAGCAAAGATTGAATGAATTGTTCTTAGAAAATGATATATATTCAAAAGTTTCTGGATAATTTTGTTCTTAGGTCTATATGTCAAATAAGTTGAATCATTTGCGGTTGACTCATATCTGATTTTTTTTTTTTTTGATTCTTTGAAGTTGAATCATTGCATGGTAATTAAACTAAGTCGCCATGAGTGGTTGATCGATCGATATATGATGTACACTGCAGTTCAAATTGGGATTTGGTTGATTGATGTTATCTCTGCTTGACTACATTGCTATCTCAGAATGTGAAAGTGGGATACTTGGATACTGTCATGTCATCAGAATTGGAATGCTTGGATACTGCCACAGAGATGGAAATATGATGTCTTGTAATGCCATGATCTGGGACTACTGAATTCAATGTTGTTTGAGAAGTGTTATGAGGAATGATGATATTGAAGGTCCAGCTGAACTCCTCTACATGATTAGCATTTTGATCATAATATCCTATTTTGATCTGGGACTACAGAAATCATAGCTATTATTTACTGAATTTACCGGTTCAAGGAATAAAATAATAGTTGTCATAGGCTTATAGCTGCCTTGGTCACAATGCTTCTTGATTCCCTGTTTTCTATCTACCCTATTGTACAAGAGAACCCTAAGAAACTGTTAACATTATGGACTTTCGATTTAGACCAGTCAACCAAGGCAAGTAGTTTCTTAGAAAAACAACAAATTGAATTTCTTTGAAAAATGGCTTCTATAATAAATATTATTAGCCATTATATTGGGAAATATTGTATATTTATTAAATTAATAATGTTATTTGCTCAAAAATTAATAGTTCAAATAAACATTAAGTTTTGAATGTAAAAAAAGATATTGATCCGTAAGAACAATGAAAAATGATTCATAACAATTGTTCCTATTATACAACAATTGCTCGAGTCAATATGCATTTAATAAATAATTATTACATTGTTTGGTTAGCATTGAGATTTTAATTAAAAAAATTATTAATCATGTCAAAATTAAAAGCATCATGATATAATAAATTATAATAACGACACAATTGTTATTAATTTCGACCATAGTAGAAAAATAATTGTTATTCATAGTTTATGCTTTTCTATCATATATGACTCTTTCAAGTAAATAATTATATTTTAATATATATCTCTTGATAGGTTTTCCAACAATTACAAGATGGTCAAATAGTTTGTTATAATTTTTATTATTAAATTTAAATTTATTATATGTTTCAATAAATAGATATTATTATTCATGCACCTGCCGACTAACTTGTGGTTTTTAAATGCAAGAGATGAAAGCCCTGTGAATCAAGGGTTACGTGAATAAAAAGTGATGGAGTTGCATGCAGGGGGTGGCGTACGACCCCACATGCCTTGACGTGGGAGTTCGGACTTTTCCTCGGAATTTCTCGTGATTTGGTCTGATAAAATGAACTGCCACACCCTATCACCCCACTGCTAACTTTAATGCTGCAACAAAAAGTTGGTACCCTTAGATTTCCTTCTTTCTGACTAAGCTCCATGTCACACCCCCTACAGCACATGGAAGCCATTAGAGCACAAGCTTTCATCTAAAGCTGCTCATGGACTCTGTCATGGACGGAGCAAATCCAAGATTTTCAACAGATCCCGAGACAATCCAGACTGAACCGTGTTTGTCAAGTTATGGTTCTAACATGAGGTGCTGTAAGATTTCCTGAGATTTCCCTCTTTCTGGCCAAGCTCCTCGTGAGCACCTACAGCCGATGGAAGCCATTAGAGCACAAGCTTCATCTAAAGCTGTTCATGGATTCTGTCACGTACGGAGCAAATCCAAGACCGAGACAGTCCAGACTGCACCATGTTTGTCAACCTATAATTCTCACATGAGGTGTAGGCTTGCATGTATAGCAAAGAAGCAAACATAACCAACTTTGTCTATTTGCAATTTTCAATTTTTTTCCAAAAAAGACAAGTTGGTGTCCATGAGAATTTAGTGAAAATGTTGCCTGTATAGGTGGCAATGTACATGTTGCTTATTGGGTTATAATAACTAATTATACCGACATATCTTTAGCTTGTCTCTGCACTGTTTTTTTTTTTGGTTGTTTCTGCACTTAAATATATATAGTGGGAGAAAAAAAAGCTTGTTTCTGCACTTAATTTTCCCAACTGCAAACATTTATACATGCCTCCGCAACAATGAAAGTTTGCAGTGATTATTCGATAAAAAAAGGTTTGTTGCTATTCATAATGAATAAATTGGATATATAAGCAATGATTAAAGGTTATCATGACTTGATAGCCTTTGTGACCGTATTAAGACATTGTAGTTTACCAACATATCTTCATTATTATATTATAAATGCACAAAGTGTGCAAACGAGTGAACCAAGCTAGAAATTAGGCTGCCTAGTCTTGGCTCAGTATATGAAGGTAGTAATCAAGCTCAAGCCAAGCATGATAGAGTCTGTTCAAGCTAAACTTGTTCTTTATTTAAATGGAGCTTGAAGAAGCTCTTGGTTTTTACTCTTGCAAATCTGAAGTATTCAAGCTTGGCTTGTTTAGCGAGCTTGGAACATATTCAAGCTTGGCTCATTTTTGCTTGAACCAACTCGTGTGAGCTTGATACTGGGATGGTAATTCTTTGGCCGTATGCAGCCTTCCAAGGTAAACTCTCAGAGGGAGGCATCTAACCGGAGCCCAAGCTTTTACTTAGCATTATGGCAATTAATAACATTTTGTTTATTGAACGCATTTATTTGGTTCAGATTTTTTTTTCAGAGAATAAAGGGAAAGCACTAAAAGATGCAAATGCTTTTATCAACATGGTGTAAGTTAAAAAGGTTTTTTTTTCCTTTTTTGTGGGATATAACATGCCAAAACATATATCCTACTTATCTACGGCGCTCTTGATCGACACCAATAATATCCATGATCAACAAAGATTTATCCTAATTGCATCCAAAGGCTCAAATCCCACTTTGTCATGGTCCCTCCGATCTGCCCCATGAAAGCCACTTGATCAGCCATTTGACTTCGTATTCAAATCTTCTATAGTATGTATGCCTGCTGCACCACAAAATACTATATAGTCTTGGATAACTGCCACATCATCTATCTTAGAGACATACGGTTGTTGTTCATCTTTAGAATCAAACAAATGCTCATTTTTGTTTTCTTGATAAAACGGATGTTTATATTAAATTAAACATAAATAGATACATCTTCGAGAATTAGAAAATAAAATGTTTAAAACACAACACTCATTCAAAAGCAAATATAGTACTTCATGATTTGAACAATAGCCATCAATCTCTGAGATGGACAATGTATGGCTATCCGAGACTGCATGGTACTCTATAGTGCAACACGAGCACCGCGGAGGATCCTGTTTATCTAGCTCCCCTCGCACAATACATGTACCATCTTGATCTACTGAAAATTCGTTGATCAACCAATAGCAATTTGCTAGTATGGTCGATATGTTCCACCGTCTCATAGATCTCTGAATTGACACCACCGCTTGGCAACCACTTTCAATAATTGTATGGCTCCATGATCTGGTCTCAGCAAGTGCCAAGGCTGCACGAAGCGACCAGGCCTCCATTTATAACAAGCAAGGGTTAGGAAGACCAGTACGGAACCTGCAAACTATGCTACCCATCAACTTTAGTTCACAGGCATTTATCCTGCCTCATATAGGTACTGCATATAGTTTATTTCTAGTCATCCTACGTGCAGTGGTTACATTCATGTGTTTGTCAGTTTTCTTTATATATATGTGTGTGTGTGCGTGCGTGTACATATATATACATAGAGAGAGAGAGAGAGAGAGAGAGAGAGATGAAATTTGGGTGTTCTCCGAATATCAGCCATCAGGAATTCCCCCATTTCAAGCCTTATTTTCTTAAGGAACATTGATAAAAGGCTTTCAAAATATTGGAAGCATTGCTTCCTCATGGAACATTTCTAAAAGCTTTTCAAAATATGAGCAGTAGTTGCATTGTAGGATGACAAACATCATTCCAGTTTGGACCTTGGCAGTCTCATTGATTTGAATCCCGCTTAACGACCTTCGTTGAGGAATTTCACATTCTCTGGCAGCTAAATACATCAATCCAGCAACCTAAGACAAATTGCTAAATCATCACCACAACTCCATCATACTAAACAAAATGATTCAGACCTTCGGAGTTTCAAGCTTTCAAATCTCAAGCAGTTTTTTGAAGGCAATCCAACTGCACCGCGGAACTAGTGCAACCAACCCAAGAAATGCCAATGTTGTGCCAGTGCACCGAGCTCATCTCCTTTAGATAATAAGAGGGATTGCATGGAAAACCATGTAGGTGGCGGGAGATACGTTATACGTACATATTTTCGCAGGCAAGAGCTGTCTACATGATGCTTAAACCAGTAAAGATTCCCTGCATGCGGGCGATAGGCGTGTTTCATCCAACACATACAAGTCTGCTTCTAACCACTTTCTTGAGTCAATTGAGGCCCGAACGACCAAGGTAGCCTATCTAGCGTTTAATGCAGGAAGAAAGCCACAAACATACCCTCCCTTCCTCCCTCTCTCTCTCTCTCTGAGACTGCAAAATAATGTTTAACACAGATAAACAATTATATTTCATACAATGCGAATGATTTACCCGATCCCATTGTATCATAGCAAAATAGAGAACACGATGAAGTTGCAGCTCAGACAATCACATAGCAAAAGACAGTAAAATTGAAAGAAATAAACATCAAATTGTGAGCCTTCTCACCCACTCTAGCCACCAGGAGTCAAGACGCCCATTATCAAGGAGCTAAAGCACCTTAGTTAACCCTTTCAAAAAATATTTGTCACAAGTTACAGCGTGTTAGGCTAACTCATAGTCTGAATAACAGCAAGAGAGCACAAAACAGGTTCAAATTTACCTTCAATGTTCCTTGATGTGTGACTGGAATTTATTTATTCTACCAAAGAAATTTTCCTTGTCTCAATTGTTGAAACTTACAAAAACGAGCAGTAAAGCTTACACATACAACTCATCTACATTGCACTCTCCAAGAAAACTTTGATGCTTCGAGGGGAACCACAGCTGCCTTCGGCCATGAGTGCTCTGTCGTTTGCAGCCATATGAGCAATTATCTTGTATATCATTTCAATCTGGCAACCAATAGAAAGCACAAGATTGTGAAAAATGAAGATGCCATAATATGAACCAGTGTGCAATGCTCCAACGCACAGTTAATGCTCGCATCTACAGTGAAGTGAAAACTCAAGTTGCATAACTATCCTATTACTGGACATTGTTTGAACACTTTGGATTCTACCACAACAAATTAGCCTGCCATGCATTCGATCCATGGATGGGCTTAACCAGACGGTTGGGCTCTGGATGAACAGCAGAGGGACCAGTTAAGTGTAGGTGGCTGCTTTCAGAATAATGAGATGCATATATATTGGACTGTTGATATGCTTTACATTCACAGCACAATTACTATTTTGGTATATAACATTAGTGTCAAGAATAAGAAACATAAGTTTAAATATTTTAATATTTTCAATGTCACAACAAATTGAAACCAGAATGCAACACTAGTTATATATTTTAGATATAAAATTTGGATGTCATATAATACTCTTTTTTCTCCCCTACGAAGTGTTGTCATTGAAACCTGCAGATGCTGACCTAACCAGGTTTAGGCCTGGACCTACATATTTATAAGAGATTTTGGGTATTTGTTTGGTAGAAATATACTTTACTTCTCCCCAAATCAATCCGCTCATATGAGTTCAGTATCATAAAATTCTCACCAACATGGACTCTTCCCTGAGCCAAATAATGGATTTCTAGCATTTCATCCAACATTTGGACCGTGTGTTATACAGGTCTAGATACTGGATTTGGGGATACTGGGAGATGATTTGTTCCTCAGTTATAGAAAACATAGGTTTGACTTTCTTGTAACCTTTCCTTTCCACATGGATGCAAGTGTTTGTGGTGGAGGAGCAACCAGGAAGTGGACCACAATCAGGCCCCTGGAAAGAATGGTGCCTTGATCATGGAACCAGAGGGCTGTTTACATGGTAAATGATAAGCAAATGTTTATGATTTGCTGTCCAGAGTTGCAGTTATAACTATGAATGCCAGACAATCTCTTGCATGGGTCAAGTATTACATGGGATGAGCCAGGATATTAAGTGGGTCAGATAAGCATATCACAAATTCCATTTTAGAATTGGTGCTGAAACACCTTAATTAGTTGCTTTGCATGTTTTGTTAATTTTCTTTATTAATTAATTGATTCCAACTAGATATTTATTATTCTGCTTTGGAAGAGTTGCTTATTGCATTAACTTAAAAAACTGAGCATGATTTTTTGAATGACCACTTTATAGTCCCATAAAATTTAAGAAAAAAATGAAATCAAGTTAAATAGATCCTAATAAATATGCAAGCATACCTTTATTTTTGTTTGCCCTTTAATTTCTTTGATGTCTTTTGGCCGGTTCTTACATATTGGTAATTTACACTCGTGCTGAGCATATTAATGCACATGAAAGGTATGGATACTTCTGCTTCCCATCTAATTGAGAATTTTTTCCATCACCTATGTAACTTGATAACTGCAATCCTGCTTTTAGAGGTTCACCTCTCTTGCATATCCCTTGGACAAACAACTAAGCTTAAAGTAATTATTAGAGATGAATAGTTATAGAGCTGGGGAGTGGAAAAGAGTGAAGTGACCATTCAAATGGAGGGTTTGCTTGTTTTAGTAGAGTAGATGTTGTATGAAGTTGATTATCCACATATCCACCTAAATGCCTCGCACATGATTACAGTCATCCACAGCCTTACAACATCAATGTCCAAGCATGGCAAGGGGCTAAGCTTCAGAACATATAGTACTAACAAATATGTTTGAATCCTACCAGCCCATGCAACCATCAAAATGCCAAAGTAACCTAGTTGTCCACATCATGTGACCACCTTTCAGACAATGAAATGGATGTGCAAGTACTGGTTAACTCATAGAATACTTTTTCAATACCTCACAAAGACTCCTATGATATTGAAACCAGTACCAATGTTCAAACACGAAATGTTGTATGTCAAACATAATCCTAGAGCAAAACATTACCTGTTCAGGTTCATGGCAGCGATCTGCAATTTCATCAATTGTCAATGGCTCAACAGGTTCTTTACAGCTGAAAGAGAACAAAAATCATGTTACAGCCGAATGAGAACAAAATCATGTTATGTATAAACATAAACTATAGATCATTTTTGTGATGTAAGACAGCAAAAGGGAAACGCAAGTCAAGAAATCACACGGAGACATTCTAAAGTTCAGAAACTTCATTCCAAAAGAAAGTACATAATCCGAATTTCATCAGTTCATGGACTATCTGTGACTGTATATGATTAGTACAAAGTCTTTCAATTCCTTGCATAGGATTTCCATGGTGCTACCCAGCAACAATAACCTGAGTTGTCTAAAGGAAAAAACATCCTTAAGGGGCTTCTCAGCATGCAAGCGGTGTCCTTGGTGATTAAAATGCTTTTCAACTATACCGTTCCAGAGATGACAAACGATGACTGAAAGTGCTAAAAATTCCATCAAATCAAGAAGTTGAATAAGAAAGTTGCATTTAACCAACAACAAATTTTATTGGACTAATGGAAAATGAAATATTTTCAATTTATGATTAACTTTTGAGACTTTTAATTTATCTCCACTAATCTTTAGATAAGACTTGTTAATCTAAGAAAAAAATGATCACAGGTTATCCCAATATCACCGTACATATAAACATGCCCACAATATGAGTTAACTTTCATGACATGGAGAACTGCACATATAATTATATTGTGAGATAATTCTGACAACAACTGAAATCAACATGAGAAAATGAAACAGAAGATGAATACCTGGCCTCATTTAGCACAGCCAGAACTCTTTTTTGAAGAGCTAATACTTCTGCTGCCGCCTTTTTCCCAGCTTCTACACCTGCAATCAATGCCAAAATTGAGTGAGGTCAGCAGCCTCACTGAACTGGAATTATTCGTATAACATGCATAAAGATACAGTAAGGCACATACCAGGCTGATGGTAGGCATTGATGTTTACCAGAGATGCATAAAACCCAACAGCCCGTTCATAAAGTGCTATCAGTCCTCCTACTGATCTAGGATTCACTTCTTGAACTGTTACAGAGATGGACTCACGGTTGTTTGCATAAAGGGCTGAACGGGTTCCCTATGCAAGAGAACAAAGGAGAGCCAATGAAATATAAACTCTAAACTATCTAGAAATTACTGTACATGATTTATTAGATACAACATGTGTCATTACATGTATTAAAAGAATTATACCAAAAAATGGACACATAAGTTGAAGTTAAAGCATCACCAAAATGATTAAGATGCTCCATGAGTAATTTATATTATAGGATTATACCACAAACTTTTATAATTAAAAAATGTTATGCAATAAAATTTTTTGAGCTTCCAAGAACATCTAGAAAAAGCAAATATTTAATCTATATCATCTCACTATTGCCACTAATTAAGATTTACAGGTACATATAAAATCAAAGAATGTCGCACAAAACTGGCCCTAACATGACCAAGCAAACACTCAAGCACATCAGCCAGACCGCAGCCAGCCTCCTTAGGACATGCAAAGCAGCATCACACTCAGGCATGCCAAAACTATGTCAAAGCTAACTTAATGACACAAACTAGGGCCCTGAGCTACTTATAAGAAAGCAGTCATCGCCGCTACACGACTTGCTCTGATGCTGCCACAGCTGTCATTGCAATCTATATTGACCAAAATCGCTACAAAGGAAAGGAAAGGTTTTTGGACTACTTACCCAGGCATCAACATGCAAATTAAATAGATCTCTTAAACAACAGAAGAAGTTTGTTTACATGCATGGTTGCTACTATCCAAATGATTTGACTTAGATGAATGTTTCTAAGATGCACTGATCATGGTAAATAAGGAAGAACAAGAAAATATAATTCTCATTCTTCTTATTTCTTTCCCTCCTTGTATAAAGGGCCGAAGTGGTGACTTACATAGGTTAGGGCGTATATGCATCTGCCAACGGAAGGAGAAAAAGGAGAGAGAGGGGGCTATTTTGCTTTCTTTTCCAACATTATTTCTCTTGGATATGTTTTCCTCTCTCCAACTGCAAGATTACCTGCCAATTAGCCTTGTAAGTTTCACACTTGCCCCTCTCTAGCTCCCTAGTGAGGTATCTTACAATTCTGATATCAGGATGAGAGTCAGTAATAAATGTTCTCATATTTTAATAGATCATAATTCAATCCATAAATTTGACCCAGGGGGATGCAATAAAGTCTGTTCATTAAAGTTTTCAAGAATAAAAATATTGGTATCAAACAACACAGTGATCAGTGCTCAATGCAAAAATCACCTATATGCAGAGTTCCTAAAGAAATAGACTTGTTTAAAAAAATTGAAAAGTTGGCAGCCATGGAGTTAGGACAATCACTGATAAAAAATTTGAAGAGATATGTAATGCTTGGTAGCATACATACCAAAGTTTTAAAAACAGTACCAGTGGGTGTAACAGGTTTTTGAGAAACCAGTATGGTACCGGGTACCAACACTCTGCTGGAACAGTATGGTACCACTTATACCTACCCTTTCCACCAGTTTTTAGAACCTTGATACATACAAGGGCCTATTGACATAAATCAGTTAATTACAATATAACTTCAACACAATGCCACAAACACAAAGGAAAAAAATGTGCCATGACACGAGTGACAAATAAATATTTAATCATAGCAATAGTCAAACTCTGCTGTCTGAACATTGTATCTGTTAATTGCACATCTGACTGTACCAAAAGAAAGTGTAAATGCACATCTAACACCCGTGATAAGAAAGATAGCTTGGGAACAAAATTCTAATTTAAATACCTTTTTGAGGACAAAAAGTAAGAGAAGGTTCAGAGTAAGAGAAGCTTCAAAATTCAAAAACATAATAAGCCATGAATACAACCTATTAAATATAATAATAGTTCCAATTACCCATCATTGCAGTTTAATATGATTAGCACTTTGACAATCTTAATGATATCTGAAAATCTGGTATCTTGATATTCCAATATCAAGGACTCGCTTTTACATTTGACCATGCCTTCACATTGTAAATCTTGTAGCAGTTTCACCCGCCTATGCATGTAACCCACTTAAACAACATATATGGGCAATCAAACACTAGGATAAGCTGTTTATAAAACAGGCTGGAAGGACATCTAATGCACATAACAACAGATAAGAGAAAACACAATTTACCTAAAGAGTCATTACCCCTTAGAGAACCAACTCTATATCTCATTGTCAAAGCCAACATCCCATTCGGAAAACAATGCTTTGCATCCAAATTGAACAGCTCTTGTTTAACAGACACATGAAAAAGAGGCTGGATATTCTAGTAAGGGATATGCATTGGACATGGATTCTAGGTCATACACATGCATCAACTATTAACAATATGATGGGTATTGTATAGAGAGAGTCATAGGTATGTCTGATGCATATGAAGAAAGGAGGAAGAGGGACACTTATTTGGCTTCAATCTTCCAAGTTCTATCCAAGTCCTGACCCCACATCTTCATCTCAGGGTCAAAGTTGACCAGCTGACCCACCCCAATCCATGTTTATCCCTATCACGGTAAAACCCTCATCTAGCAGATGTGACCATAACTTTCCTCCCATGAGTACACATCAATACATAATAAAGTTAGAATCAATCCCATCCTGAATTGTGGGAGAAAATTGAGTCTTATTAAAAGACATTCTGAATACAGGTAACATTTATGGAGACGGTCGTCCCACTTTATCTCCTTTTCAGCCATCTGCTCCTCTCCTTCCAACTTCAGCATCTGGCCACCACCATTAAGAAGCAAGCCAAAAACCCAAAACATTCACATAGAGGACTTTTATTGATTTTGGAAACGTCTTCCATACATGACTTACAGAGAGTTTAAGGGAAAGGAATACTACCTAAGCATATATTTTAACTCCAGCAAAATTATATAACTGTTACCTAGATAATACTTAACAAATTTAGTCAATCTTTATGAATAGTCAAATCTAAAACATAACATATGGAAAATTTGTCCAAGACACAAGAACAAATAACTTGCATCAACACTTTTTACTGACCATAAGCCTAGAGGAAGCAATTAACTAAAAGTAGATTATTATAATCAGCTCCAAGTTTCAGATAACAAACTTAAAAGCTAACCTGTAGCATTCCAAATAAGTAGTCGCCACAAGTAACTCCGGGTTCAAGTTCCCAGTCATGACCAGGGGGTCTGTCACGCAATACTTCAATGAATGTAACAAAAAAGTTGTGGACCCCTTCTCTCAGTTGTTGAATGTAGCTGTCATCAAGAAGGTAAGAGCATGTCAGATATCAATTTCTTCAATATGCAAGAGAACAACAAACGAAAGTCGGGTGAAAACTCACGCATGCTGATCAGTGCTTCCTTATTTCCATACACAGTGAGTCCTTGATTAACCTGTCAGGAAGGAAGGTTGTTATGAGAGTAAAGACATCAAACCATGTAATATAGTTAAACATTTCTTTCATAACAATGTTGTGTCTGAAATGTAATACAGTAAGAAATAGAAGACAAATTATCATAAAGCAGAAATATTTGCAAATCAGAATACAATTGAATTTAGATGATTAGAAAAACTTTAAAAATAGTGTTTTACAGAAGCCTAGATCCAAACTCAAATACCCATGCCCTTTGGTGTACAAATTCCAAGCAATCTTCTCCAATGACAGACCAACCTAAGCCTCACTAATGCTCCTCTAGGGTGCACAGAAATGAAGAAGAAAGTACACCAATCTTTTCTTCAACCATCTAGCAAAGAAAAGAAATGAAAAAAGATTGATATATTCACCACAATACACAGAAAGCGAGAAATGAAGGAACTAGAAAGTAGGAGAAGAAACGTGAGAGTGGAGTTCTAATGCAACATAGGGTGCAGCCAGCAGGTACTATGACCATTTGGACCATGCGAAGCTTTGCAGGAGCCAGTGGATTTGTGGGCAAAGACTTAGCCTGGTTTCTATATTTGTAATAGAATAATTCAAGTGTGTTTCCTTATTACTGAGTCCTATTTCTAGTATGATTTGTATCGGGTTTACTACCCGAATTAGGTTAGGGAATGTCCTATATATACGTCTAATACATTGTATGGGTAGTGTTTTAACATATTAACAACATTTCTTGAAGAGATCTTCCTTCACCAAACAAAGGGTTCTTCAATCCAGTTTGCTTCTATTTGTGTGTTGATCTTCAAAGAGTAATCCCTGCGATCAAATTGACTTCACCCTCCTCTCTGTGTCAAGTTCTTAGGTGAGAAGCTTCAAAGGAGATGTTCTAATAAATGGGAGAGATGGAGTGTATAAACCAAGCTTCATATTCCAATGCTTTAAGGAAGAGATGACAAAGAACAGACCTTTCCCTGCAATGAATGCCATTAACCTCAAGAGGCTTGACAACTCCACCCTCCCACCCCCCACCCCCCAAAAAAAAGGATTCTTACCCAATTTCCCATGCACACAGAGATAATGAGCTTATCTAAGACTAGGTCAATAAGTCAAACTGAAGACCATCCAAAAAAAGAAATCAAAATTCCAAGTAAAAATAATAAAAAAAGTGAATAAAGATGTCTCTTCACAACAACCACATATACATGAAAGGAGAAGCCAAATTAAGAAATATAACATGAAATCAACAAACCAAAGGGGAAATATAGTGGACACTGCAATCAGGCAAAGCAGTAAGTTTCTTTGTAGCAAAGGCAGTGTTAAATAAAACAAATTTGATCCCCCTCACAAGGCTTCCACAGTCTACCTGTAATGTCTATTTGTTTGCTGTGTGATGCCATATGGAACCTAGAAAATCTCTTCAAATTCGATTTGTGCATTTTTCCTGTGATATACTTATTTAGATTGACAAAGAGGTTACAGTAATGGCCTCTTCACTCCACGCTTCTGCTTCAACCATCATTCGTTTGAAGCAATCTATACCATTGATACCGAACACAAGGTCTTGAGCCCCTTCACTACCTTTAAGATTCTGCCTAATCACTGTTGCAACTACAAAGCCAGAAGATATCCTACTGTGTAATTATTGTGATCATTTCGAGTCTATTTCACAGAAGAAGAAAGATATATTGAAAATTTACATAATAAACAATGCAAATGGAGAGAAAGATGCTTCTGGATTTTGCGCATGACTGCCACATGCCAATGAGACTGAACTTACGTATGATAACCTGCCCAACATTGTTGCATGGAGTGAGAAATGCTAAACCATAAAAGAGGGCCCAAAATATAAAATTGAATCATACAGGTGGCTATGCTAAGAGACTGATGTGCGATAAATTGAGGACAGATAAAGGGAGAAGCAAGTAATTAAGAGGGAATCAAAATTGCACCAGTTAAGAATTAATTGGTTGCAAACATGATAAAACAGAATAGTTACATGCAACTAAAGCACTGCAGTGGTCCAAATGTGAAAAAGCAGATCCAACATGTCAAAGAAGGTCAAGAAAGAATAAAGTATATGACAGAGGAAGGATTGAAGAAGTTGGAAATTGAAAATATAAACTGCCTGTGATTGGAATGAATGTCTTGAAAGGATTCACAAGTCAACCCACATATAAAAGCTGAAGTTCCTAACAACCTCAGAGAAGCCAGTTTCACTATATACCAAGCACTGCTGCTTATGCTAAAGAAGAAAATTGTGCGAGCAATACTTGGAACTGAATTAAAGAATCCAACAAGAGATGATATATATACCCGATTTCCATCAAGGTCAAATTCTTTTCCAAGTGATTCCATGACCAACTGCTGCAAATACCTACTAAAGAGTAGCAGGCTATCCTTGTAAGGAAGTACAACCATATCCTGTTGAAACAGGTAATTAATGCAGATAAGTTGAATGTGGCAATATGAGAATAGAACATATAATACAAACAAACAAAGTGAACAAAAATTATAAACCTTGGATCCACTCCATCAGAAGCCCAATACCAACATAAAGCAAGCAAGGCTGCTGGATTATTCTTCACCTGGATAAGATATTAAAGAATAATAAAAAAAGAATGTGTACAAATTTGATATGAACAAAGGTTACAATTAACAAACTACAAGCTTGCTGGTAATGTAGAAGATACATACCACAGTTGTCCGAGTTGCCTCATCCATCAATGATGCACCAACAAGCATTCTTTAATGTCAATGCCTAGGTGGTAGAAAATTATCAAGAATAAGTCCAAACATTTTGCATTTAAATCCAAACAATAGTAGCAAGAGAGGAACATACCTGAAGTGCAGCCGGAAGCAAACCAACTGCAGACATTTCTGAGGTTCTGCCACCACCCAATCAAACATAGGAAATCTTGCCAACCAGCCTTCTATCCTAGCTGTGTTATCTAATAGGGAATTTTCTTGAGTGATTGCAACACCCTGCAGAAGAGTTCAGCTTCAGATACTAGATTACAGAGCAGAAAGAATAGATATTTCAACCTATTATTTCTTATCAAAAGTTTTGAATGGAAAATGCAGACATTTGTGACTACTGGTTAACCTATTTAAAGGAAATCATTATGTCAAAACAAATGTCTCAATTAAAATAGCAAACATGTTAGTTGGCTACTCAGCATAGCAGAATCAGAGACTGAATGCCATGTACGCTTCAAATTTTAAATTTAAAATGCCCCAGAAGAGGCAAGCAGGGAAGCAACCATTCTAATATTCCTGCTGAAAATAGGATCCAGAACCAAGCCTTACCTTCATCTACCATGGAATCGAGTCTACAATGTCAATTACTGTAACACCCAAAACAGTGACAAAAATTACACTCCTTGTTTGACGAACATCATTTGTAACTAATTATTTGGAGTATGCTTTAGCAAGAGGCAGAAACAAAATGAAGACACCTCACATAATGAGAGTACACTTAGCAGTCTCTGCTAATACTCAACCAGGCAGAGTGCTTATGGACACACTAATACCCTTAGACACAATCCAAGCATTTGTGTTGATTAAGTTAGAAGAAATAGCAAAGTTACTAAGTGTGTGCCACAAGGGACATATTATATATTTCTTCTCTTAAACGGGAAAAAGGATCACACTCACCTTTTAATCACAGTCATAACCCTCAAACAAAGACCTATCCCATCTATTTGGATCAGCTTAATTCTCTTAACCATTTTATCTGTGAAGGACCATCATCTACATCAATACAAGCTACATTCATTCGGCCCTTAACTCTTCCTCCACCTCTCTTCAGATATTTCAAGAAATACCAAACCAATATGCCATTTGGAGACCTCATTGGTCTTGATTGCATATGAATAAACCATCACAACTTCATAATAGGCCCTTCTTTACCCAATCAGCTGCCAACGTGACATTCATAAGGCCCTGTTTGGAATATGGTTCGGGAGTGGTTAAGTGATGGTTATCCATTTAACCAGCCAAACAAGCAAAAAATGGGGTGTTAAAGTTAGCTGGTCAATACGCCAAAACGTGACTTAATCTGGTTAAGTACGAAGGTGGAGAGCAGGGGTACAGGATTAAAATATGTTTAACAAGAAGTTCTCTCTTCACCCACTTTACTTTTCACTTTTTCACAACTTATCCCACAAACCCTGGAATGTCAACTGAAAAAAATATTTCTAACCCATATATATCTAAGGTGCGGTCACCTATGGTTAAAAGTATCTTGCCCCCAGTTAGCTATTCAGCATCAAAACAGGGTTATCTTCTCAGTTAATCTAGCAAATTACCCATAGTGCTTTTATCCTTTTCATTTTAAAACCTTAGGACCAGCATGGTGACTGCCATTTTCTGGCTTATCTAAAGAAAGCCTACTAGAAGTACCATCCCATGCTCGCCTGAAACAAGAGTGCATGCAATACAATTGTGGTATATAAGTAACACAGAGGAATATCAACATGTTGCTGAGCACTAAACCAAAACAACAAAACAAGAGATTTCGGATTATAAGTTTTCTGCAAAGGAAATCTATCCTATAGTATGCATAACTTGCATACTTGAATAAGAGGTGAGAACTACCCCACAAAGATATTTAAAATTTAATAATTATGTGAAAATATGGTATCAAACACGGGGGATGGGAATGGTGGAAAGTTGGCATAAGGATAACTTCCAATCATAAAAGTCACATTAAACTATAAACTTGATCCAAACTGCATGAAATAACATTCAAGATGGCCCTAAGAAGGAACGCTTGGCTAATAAGGATCCATAAAGCCAACAACAATATGTGGAACAGAGCTTCATGGTAATGTTTATGGCTATGGCTATGGCTCAGTATAAAACACAAAAAGTAACTACCTTGTTTACATTTTCATGAATATGTCACTAACCCTAAATGATTGGGATGTTGGACATGACACAGACACACGTATGATAAAACATATGGTCACCAGGTATCCATGAGCCCGCAGCAAGGAAAAGAATGTACATATCCATCAATGAAATAGAGAAAGAAAAAATAAAGGCAGGAAAAAAAAAAAACTGAGATAAAAACCTGTTTTGAGAAATTTAGCCCAGCTTCTCTAAAGGCTTTCTGTACTTCCAACAGACCATTCCGGGTTTCAGGGGTGCCTCCACTCTGAGATTACAAAGGAAAGCTAAAGGTTTCACAAAAATATTGTTTAAAAGCACCAATCAAAATAAGACTGCCAAAAACAAATCTCAGAAGACAGAAATCACTTCTATACAAACCTTTGATATCACAATTACAAGTGTTGATGCTAGCTCAGGACCAAGTTGTGCAATTTGATGATCAATTCCAGCTGGATCAGTATTGTCAATAAATCTTATCTGGACATTTTAGAGAATAGGAACAGAGAAAATTAGCATGTCAGCCCAGCAATACTTGTAAAACACTGATAAAACTACTAAAATGATAAATGAGGTATTACAGGTCTGACAAAGACCATAGAACTGATCAAATATTACATGATGTGTGTGTTAGAGAAAACAAAAGATGATGAATTTTATGCAAATATAAAAAAGCAACTGGGTGACCTTGGCGTGCTTTTAAAGTCAAAATAAAGAGTGATAAAAAAGGATCTTTATGTTAAAGATTATCACAAGTAATTATAAGTGCCGGACTTGTAACTGGATCAAAAACTAAATCAAAGTCACATACCACATAGACTAGATATTTGATTCAATTCAAAGTTGTGTTAGTGCAGCTTCGAGTTGCATCCAGAAACAGGAACAATTTTTCAGCTCAAATGTCCAATCAATAATACCTATTATATCGGTGCCTTGTATACTTCACGTCTTCAGGCTCTTAGTGCATCAACTACCCTTGTCAAGAACTTATTCTCAAGTTCCCCATCATTACTAGAGAAACTTACCATGATCAGAAACTGCCTTCAGGCTCTTATAGATATCAAATGCTCAAACATGTTATGGAAACTTCCAGCCTATATGCATCATAACCAATTTCTCCTAGTCTAAAGAAAGTCATAACCGATTTCTTATCCTTGAATTTCTTGCACTGGCTGGTTGATTGCCCGTTCATTGTTTATAGACAGCAGTTGGCTGGATGCTTATTCATCTGTTGATGAAGTAGTGTGATATGCCCTATTCATATCCTCTTCTAGATTGCTTGGTTTTCTGGTAGGAGATACAAGTGTCAGATCCAATAACCTTGTTGGACCTTGATCAATAAGACATATGATTTGAACCAAATCACACTACTTTCCCAATAAACTTCACATAAAATTTCTAAATATGCCTTATGATCTTGGAATCATATTTTAGTTTTGTAGCCATCATCGGCCACAGGAACCTCCAAAAGTGAGTAACAGACTTTGGGTTTCAATCTAAAGCTATGAATCTTGGAAACCAATTTACACAAACTACCTCTTTTAAGCATCAATAAACAACATAGTATGCATCCATATATTCACACAAGCACCAAAATGAGTCACCATGAACAATTTGTCCATAGCCACCTTAACTGTCTTTATAGTAGTTTATGTCCATGAAGTCCCAAGTCAAAGTCTAAATTCAATCTTCCACAAAGCATTATGCACAAAAATTGATACAATCCTGCATTTTTGGAGTCACCCTTCCCTGGCATACATTGTAAAAGTAAATGATATTTAAGTAATTTCTTTCATCATTTTAGGCCAAATAATCATTCACCACCAAGAATAAAATCATGTCCCATCCAAACTGCTGTCTAATTCTTAAGCAAGATGATGTAGTCCAAGTTCAACCGGCTCAGGCCTACGAAACCCTGTTCAAGCCCATCATCCAACAATTCCCACACTCAGACATTTGCTTTCAACCACATAAATTCTTCTCATTTATTATCAGTCAAGCAAAAAAAAACCTTTACAAGTCTTTTAGTTATAACTAGCCTTAATGCTAAATGTGTTTTACCGAATAAAGAGTTATTTCAATAAGCATTATGTTTTATACACCTTAAAGTAAGCTAATTGTATTGAAATTTCAAAATTGTCAATTAAGAAATCAAAACCAATTAACAGGACTTGACTTGCATGTCCATATGTTTCACCTGAAATGGAAGCTTCCTCCTCCTCTCTTGAGAAAATCTGTTTGGAATTTAAGTACTCCCTTTATTGCAATATGCACTTCATCCTTAACTCTTGAGAAAGATACAATTCAAAGGAGTGCATTCAATATAATGGAAGGCTACTGATGGAGGACCGTCCATTAATAAGAAATCTATGCGCACTCATGTTAGGCGCAAATATAAAAATGAGGAAATTTTATTTATTTGAAAATTAAGAAATTTTATTTTATTTGGAACTAGAATTTTATGGACTCTAGGATTAGAATTTTGTGGACCCTAGTATTATATTTTTATGCAAACTCTTATTAGGATTTTGGGTTGTCTATATAAATCCGTTGCTATGTTTAAGCATGCAGCTTAAATTATTGAGAATACAGAATATTGAGTCGCCCTCTCCCTTTGCCTTATTCTCATCCTCCTCTTCCCTCCTCTTCTTCTTCTTCTTTCTCCTTCTTCATTTGTCCTACATCAATTGATATTAGAGCAAAACTCGATCAACCACCACTGTCATAACCTCTTCACTATCCTCAGATCACAGATTTGTTGCCATCACTACTGCCATCCAGTTCATGACTGTCTAGGAAGAGTCCATCATGGATCAATTGACCAGCATGCTAGATATCCTGATAGGGCCAATAGGATTTTGAACTAGAATTTTGTGGACTCTAGGATTAGAATTGTATGTGAACTTTGGTATTTATTTTTATGTAGACACCTATTAGGGTTTTACATTGTCTATATAAATCATTGCTATGTTAATTGAGAATACAACTTAAATTATTGAGAATACAGAATATTGAGTTGCCCTCTCCCTTTGCCTTCTTCTCCTTCTTCTCTTCTCATCCCTCCTCTACTTCTTCTCTCTCTTTCTTCTTCTGTCCTACGTCAGGTACTTATGACCTTCTATATCACCATGAGATAAGACGTACTATTCCTAGTTGTCCATGCAAATACATACATCCACAAGTTATCAATGCTAGTCCTCTTTCATATTGCTCACTCCCACAGACAATTACAACTTCATCCAACCATCACCTCTAAAATATCTCCTTTTTAGTAAGAGATGCAAGAGAAGTGCACTAACCACAATGCAAGTACGTATATCAATTTACACAACTTTTTAAAAAAAATCTAGAATCATATGGCATCACATCCATCCATCACCCTTCTTTTCGAATGCATTGCACATACAGAATATTGGCAATCCATAGTGTGAGATCTTGATTCATCATTAATCAATGGAGTACCTCAGATTTTTTCATAAACATTGCAAATTAGACCCACCACCATATGTTAACGGTGAAATTATGAGAAAAAAACAACATGAGGAGCTGAATAACATATTTACATTGCCTTCTCCCATCAAACGAATATTACAATATGCCCATCAAATGAATATTACAATATGTAGGATCCCATCAAATTCCACATGTGCGCATTGATAGTACACAATGCAACCAACTAGAGAACATGCTATGAACCAATTCTATCATACAAATACATTTAGAATTTCTCCTCAGCTTCTGCATTTCATCATGATGCTCAAGAGGATTTATAATGTACCTAATGCGCTCAGGAAGCCCATGTTTGAACTGCCCACTTAGTGCAGGTCAAAAGCCCATCAAGTTCAAACCTAGGCAAGTAGCATTCTATGCACTTTTGGTATTCTTCTGGATAATATTTTGGCAAATATATGGGAGAAGTGTTAGTTTCTTTGTCATTAGCAGAAAATTTTGTGGGTATTTAATTTGTCAAGTGTAAACAATCTGCAATGATTTCTGATTCATTTTCTCCCTTTAACTTTTGTTGGACTTTACATTTAAAAAAAAGACAGGTTTGGGTGGAAAATGTTTGATGCAATAAGAGTTTATCATTTGAAAAGAAGCAGATTTAGAACACCTGGATGTCCAGAGAATAGGGTACTGATTTTAATTTAACTAGGATATTCTTATCCCAGCAAGAGGGAGAAGTTCCTAAAAGAATCATAAAACTATAATTTTAATGTTTAATATTAAATATAAGTTGGTCCAAGATTGTCAATTTAGAGACAAATCCTTCACCTTTTAAAGAATTGTGTTACTCTCGTGGGCAGATGCACCATGTCAAGTTACACAACAATCAACATGCTTCCATCTCCTAAAGAATTGTGTGGATCTAGTTTTGTAGAAACTTCCTTTTGAATCTAAGAATTCTAAGTTTAGAAGTGTTAAAAATTATGAAAGCTTACATTGGATCATGAAATTATGTCATAGCTCGTAATTTGTAAGTGGAAACTATGGAACTTGTGATCAGCATAGAAAACATGCTTGATGGGTCTATCAGAAATTTCCACAGTTCCACTCACTCAAAAAATTGGTACATTGTCCTCCAAAAGGCTCAAATAGCAAACAAGCTTCCAAGGCCATCCTTCTTATTAACTTTTTTGATGCATTCCTTCAACATGTCAACAGAAATCAAGACCACAGCTGTCACCTCTTTTACTGGATAGGCATATAATTTGTAGTTTTATAAGCTTCAAAAAGATGCAAAATAGTGTATTTAAATATTTGCCTGACAAGCACAAGCATGGAAAAGTGGAAAGAATAAAAATAGAGGAAAAAGGATAGGCATATATCAAGTCCCTCTATACTGAACGAGTCCAAAAACACATACATAGGTGGGTAGTAATGATTGGTATGCAAAACATATACCATATAATTGCAATTATCAGTTAAGAAATTTATGTAAAGTGTAAACATAACCTCCAGAATCCAAATTTCCTGCTTATGTCAACTGACCTAGTGAAATTTAATTTAATTAAATAATAATTAAAAAAATCATAAAATAGGAGGCATACCTCGAGAGGAGGATTGTCGGGAGCGAGTGCCGCGGCAACAAACTGAGGCCCTAGAGCTGAACCTCCAATTCCCACGGAAAGCACTTGGGTAAAACGACCAGCTGGAGAAGATGGAGGCTTAATCTGTTTTTGTTGAAAGTCGATAAAATGATGAAAACAAACTTCTGGGTGAAAATGGAAGGAAAAACAGAAACTATGGAACACAAATTGTAAATAATGCAGTTCTTATAAACGCAGCACTAGGACAAGAACAACAACTAGCAGAACTAGTATCAAAGAGGATTTCCCCCCTAATTAATGCAGTTATGAATGTTGAAATGTTCAGAGAAAACAAGAGCATTTCATCAATTTAGCATGTCTTGTAGCAGCCTCAATTCACTATAAAGTTTAAAACTACATCATCAGAATAGGTTTCCCATCCTATCCGTTAGTATTAAGTAAACATCAATATTCGATGCTACTCCTTTTTCCTTGGATACATTTCTTAATATGTCCTATTTCTCAAGAAACAAGCTATTCCTAGCTTCAAGAACTTTATAACCCTTTGCTCTCAATTGGTAGTTTTGTGCACCAATTGCAAAATTTTTATGTTTTTAAAGTTCAGGTTCCATTTTAGTCAGGATTTTTTTTTAAACAATTTAAGGAATATTATGCTGTGCATGCTGAAAAGACTTTCAAGAAGTCGGGGAGTTGTAGCACTCGAGCTTCATGTGTTTGATGAACTCCTCTGGAAACATCTGATTTCATGAATGTTCTAAAATGTAGCCATCTCTTTAATGGCATCCAAGTTTCGAGGTCAGATGCAAACCTTTCAAAGGATGCTGCAAACTTAGGAAATAATTTATGGCACTTGAATGAACACTTCTTTAAATCAATTTATAGTTTCACTTAGCAAAGAACCTTAAAAACCAGACAAATATGAAGATGTGACCCTGGGTTTTGCTATAAAGGATGATATCATCAAAATAGACTACTAGGAAATGACCAATAAAAGGATGATCGGCATAATTGTAATGAATCTACCTAGAGAACTAGTTTGCCCAAAGGGCACGACCAGCCATATGACACATTTTTTTGTCTTGAACGTCATTTTCCATTCTTCACCTCGTTAAATATAAATTTTGCAGTAACCACTCCAAAGACAAATCATGCCATCATATTCAACAGGCCATCAAGCCTAGGCTTTCTTTTTTTTTCAAGGTATGACTTGGTTGTCAGCAAATCCTCCAAATGTCATCTTTCTTTGGTTTGAGCATTGTGGGGTAGCTGATGGACTCAAATTTTGTCTAACAAAGTGCTTCCATAGAAGCTCATCAGCCTGCCATTTCAGCTCCATGTTTTCAGTTTTGTTCATCCTATGATGTGGAACATTAGGTAGGGATGGCCTTAGAACCAAACCATGGCATGTCAAATGACCCTCATACCTGGTAAGTCTTTAGGTAACTGAATCATCAGGTGTAAGATCAAGAAAAGTCTTCAAGCACCTGTGATCCTCTAGAACACCACAAAGTCAGATTTCGGTAGCGTTGCTTTCCCAATTTCAGCCACTAAAGCATACGCCAAACCTTGTTCCTTCCTCTTATCTTCCATTTTCCTTGTATTTCGAACAATCAGGGGCCTCATATCTTTTGCATTTGGCTTGTTATCCTTCTTTCAAACCCTTTTGCCCACGATGGGTGGAAAGGATTCAACACGATTTGCTTGCCATCGAAATGAACCACAGCAAAGCAGAAAAGAGAAGAATGGACTGACCTTGGCACTGATGATCTCATCAGCGAAGTTGCAGATTGCATCGAGCGTCTTCTCGATCTGCAACCTCAAGAACGAGTTTGGCGCGAGCTTCGGACTCCTCAGCCAGTAGTGCCCCACCATCCTCCCTCATCGGGTTCGCGATCGCCCCTTCTCAAGATCCTGCATCGCCCGGAACGCCTTCTGGAGCAACGGCTCCATCCGCTCAAAGAACTCGTCCGTGAACCCAATCCTGCTGACATCGAGGTAGAGTCCCAGCTCCTTGTGCTGGTAGAGCCAGTCCACGTACCGGTGCCAGAGGTTGATGGGGTCCTTCTCGATGGCCCCACCTTCTTCTCCACCGGCGCCTCGGCGGCGCTGGTGCCGTCTGTGGATCGGGAAAGGTCCGCGATGGACTGAGGCGGCCGGGCGTGGCGGAGGCGAACGGAGGGGCCAATCGGCAGCGATATCGTATCCCGGCGAAGTGATTTGGAGGAAAGGAGAGATCGGCGGGGCGGAGAGTGGAAGAAGGCGAGCAAACGCCGGAGATCGAAGCCATGGGAGATCGAGAGAGAGGAGGCGCGGAGAGAACAAGAAAGGGAAGCGCTCACGGCTTTGGGCCCGACAGCGGCTGGGCGTGAGAGCTTGGGTTGAGGTGGGGACGGCTTAAATGCGGACGGAGAAACGGAGCCCAGAGAGGCCGGTGGCACGTGGGAGAGACGGCGAGAGGGGTTCGCACGTGTGGGTGGCGTCGTTGGCTGGCGTTGGCTTTATGCGAGAAGCGAGAAGTTGACTCGGGAGGGGCCAGGGGCAGATATTCACAAGGAACGTGATGGGTTTGATGGGATGGACGGCCCAACAAGTCGACGGCTGTGATCTTTAGCTTCAAATACTGATGTTTTGCTTAGTTGGCAGGGTACTATTGGATGTTCCGTCGCCGCTTGTTAGCTTGTGATTTACCATCGCCGGCACTAAAAAAAATTAGCAGAGAAAAGATCTCTGGGCCGAGACAATTACAAGGGACACTTTTTTTTTTTCCTTTTTAGAGTGAAAGGGCCCTTCGTGAAGCCGTCAGGCTGCAAAATAGGCCTCCGTATTGCATGCACCAGGTGCAATTGGACCGCGTCAAATCCCACGGTGGATAACCATACGTGGAAAGGGACGGGAAGGTTGGTGTCAGTTTTAGCTTGGTATCTTGTTTGAAGGGGCATTTGCCCTCCAATTGGAATTTTTATTACGGAGCATATTAAATGTTGCATCTGAACCTTTCATATTTTATGTAATTTTAACATATTTCAATTCAAAGGACTGAGAATGGTGGCGAGTAGAAGGGTAGGTGGAAATAATTTTGTCAATGCCAGATATGCCGTCCTTGCCAATGTGATTTGGTTGTCTACGGCATCATGTCAAGCAATGCAAGGTTGACAAGAATAGGAGGTGACGTGTTGAACACCAGCATTCAAGTGTCCTTAGGACACTTATGTGATGAAAGTAGCATTGTCGATGAAAACCAGGATGTTGGATGCTCACAGCTGAAATGTGACATGTTGTTGCTAAGTTGCCACGTAAAAGATGTCCTTTCCAAGGAGATTTGTTCATGAGAACGTTGTGAAATAAATGAAAGGAAGACATGTCTAAAGAGTCTAATGTATGCATAAGATCCATGATATTTATGATGAAATTATTTCAGACTCCACTAGAAAAAGTTTGATAATGAGGATGAACATCTATCATACATCTAAAATAGAGACCAGTCTATTAGTTATGTGGATGTTGATATTAATGTACTTAATTATCATTAAAATCATTACTTGATGTACAATATAGATTAACAATATTGATATTAATGCGCTGAACTATTATTAAAGCTGATTTCTCGATGTGCAATAAAAAATTATCCATTATAAAATTGTTATTATAATTTATCACATCTTCATATTGTATTTCAAAAATAGTTTGAAAAAAGTTGAAAAAACTATATCATGTGTATCATGCAGCACGGGTATGTATGATATGGATAATAATAATAAAGTTTTTCATGGAGAATCAGGTTACTCATGTAAAATTCTTTATTCACCATATGGATATCGATATTAATGATGGAGATTTTTTATCCTTTATCTCTAAAGTTTATTATTTAATATACTACAGAAATTAGTTATGAAAATATTCTATAATTTGTACAATGCTTTATTGTATGTCAAGAACAATTGAAGATAGGAGGGAAAAAATGGGACTATATGCATCACGGTGGTTATATCCTAGTTGAATTATTTTGTTGGTAGAGTATGCCAAATTTGTAAGCTATAAAGTGAAAAGTGTCTGAGAATACCATGAACACTAATAAGTGAGAATACCATAACTAGTGTGACATATATCTTTCATTAATATTTATGGATAAAGCTGCTATAATGGTGCACTTTAGGCCCGAGCTGAGAGAGAGAGAGAGAGAATGAGATGGAGACCTAATTTACTTAGGATACACCACCAAGGGGTGTGACACCCGATGGGAATATATCTGCAGTGCACAAACATACAGGAGTAACATATGAATAAATTTAATTGCATCCTAAAGAACCTCTTAGCTTCATCCCAACTATTTTTGTGTTTTTTTAAAATATAAAAAAATATCAAAAAACTTCATATCAACAAAGATAAATTCCTTCAACATCATTATCCACTGTCACCTATTTTATTCTATGTGTTCTTATTCCAGAGAAGTCAAAGATATCAATAGCTAAGGCTGGATCTTTCTATCATTAATCGCACTCCCTTCCATCTCATTTTTTATATATGTCTTGGGGCCCTCTTATCATGGAACCTTTCATAGCACAAGATTAGCGTCTCCTCTTCTACTCTTTTTATTCTAATAACCAACAAGCTCTTAATTGGAGAATGAGAACATTGACGTTTTATATACATTGATTGCACTCTATATTTGATTAAGCAAACTTAGAGATGGATAGATTAGTTATTTATAAGAAATAGATCTTTGATCACCACCCAACATTATTTACCCACATGTCACCCACATATGGCAACAAAGCCGATCGTTCGTGGTAATAATAATATCAACATTGTTTACACCAATATATTGATAATAATATTATATTACATGCTTGCAAATTTGTTTCATTTCTAGAAATTATCTAGATCCATTTGAATATCAAAGTCAGAGTTATAGCTAATGATAATCCTATTAGTGATATGCTACATACTATTGTATTTGTTTATTTTCTAGAGATGGCCTGGACTTATTCAGACACAGAATTGGGAACTATTTTTATTAATATTTAAGAATGAAAAATAAATTTTAAGCGATCAGGCATAGTCTACAATGAATTATATAATTGGAAGGGATGATTAAGAGTAAGACTGCAAATGCGTTGGCTAGTATTGAGGCATGGTTAACCCTAACCCACCTGATCTTATACATGGTTCATGATTTTAGACCCATATCTATGTTGTTAACTAATCATGTTGTATCTATAGAAAGGATTTTAGATTTAGCGGGTTATTTGGATCAGCCGAAATCAAGTATGGTCTGCATCAAATATAAAATATGTGGATTTGGATTGACATGTGATTAGATCAGGCTTATGGTTATAACTATTCTTCAATAGTTAAAATATATTATTTGATAATTAAATGTAAAAATGTAAAAAATAAATAAAACTAAAAAAAGCCAACTTAAAGTTGATTTTCATTCAAAAACTTTTGTTTTCATTTGACTTAAACTTGAATTTTATACATATAAATACCAATATACTTAAGGGTCTTATAATGAAAATCCACTAAAATAAATAATAAATTGTGAATGTATACATATAAATAAGCGAAAAAAAATGAAAGAAGATATAGTTATTGAGATGAAAAGGGAGAAGCTAGGTTAAATGAGAGTTCCCCCAATGAATTGAGAAAGATATTTGGAACGAAGAAGAAGGAGGTTCATATTTGAGATTTTAGGGCAGGTTGGGTTTTTTTTTTGATTCATATTAAATTTCTATGGTATACAAGCCACAATCAATCGGGTAGTGTCCAAAATCTATGGTTGCATTTGATAGCTGCTAATCTATTTAGATTATCGGTATTTTCAAGTGGGTTCATCGAATTACAGTATTTGATATGTTTTTTGGGTGGCAATTCAGATCATTTTGACAATCTATATTATCTTCCAGAAGACAATCCAAATAATATTGGAGAGGAGTGGCTATTCAGATTATCATTTTTTGACAATGGACAATAAAATTTGGACAAATTATCTCTAAAAAATCATACAATATCCATTGCCTAACTCTTCCCTTCCCACCACCATCCACCCTTCCTCTCCATCCACTACCAAATATATCAATCAAGCTTTTCAGTAATTTTACTACAACATTACTTGTGCATATCCCATACAATAATCAATATTACTAGCAATATAATGAAGACAATATATTTTGAAGGTAATTCATATTATTTTTCAAGATTGTTTGACAATGTATCAAACACAGCCTATGAGATCCCGACTGGCCTAATTTCAAATAGGGTCAATTTTCGAACCAAACCCAATCTACGGGTATTAGAATGTGATCGGATTGGATCTCATCCGGATTGAATTGGGCTGGCGAACGGGTGGTCCTGACCTATATGCCGCCTTATTATTACTATTTTTTTAAAGAAGTAGAGACCCTTGTGAATGGACGGTGATGTCAAACGCCCAAGCGGCGACCCATAAGAGAAGTATCACACCCAAGCGATTGTCCCGGGCCAAGGCTTTTCCACGTTCTCGCTTTAGACAACTCTAGAATCTTCTCTTCTCGCACCAAAAGGGGCATCCATATCCCGCTCTCTCCTCTCTCAGGCGGGCGAAGCGACGACGGTGATATAGGGAGAATGTGGTGGGAGTGGGAAGAGTTCACAGAAGAAACCGAAGAAGAGCAAGAAGAATCTCCGATAGATTTCGATTTCCTTTCCCTCTTATCTAAGCCAAAGGTAATAAACCACCTCCCTCTCCTTCTCTCTCCGTGTGTTCCCATCTCTCCTTTCGCCCTCAAGAAATTAACCCTTTTCCCTATCAATTACTTCTTCCATTGGGCTCTAAGCGGTTCCTTCCCTACTTTTTATTCTTTTTTATCGTTGGTTAATGGAGTTTGTGCGAAATTTTGTTTTGGGTGTGCTTTGATATTAAATGTTTTTGGATTTGTAATTCAATGTTTGCGGAAATTCAATGCTGAAGGTTGATGGAATAATTAGTTTAGTTCTTATATCTTTGATGTGTCGGTAAATTTTCGGTTAGAGTAAGGATTTCTGTATGAATTGGGGTGGGAGAGGACTGGAGAGCACTATTAATCCTTGCTCTCAGACTGGCCAAATATCATCAATCCAGTGAATCACTGCTTGATAAAGTTTTCACCTGTAAACAATTTCGGTTGGATTTCACATGCTGAGATGAGAATCACCATCTCATAAATGGTGGTCCTGTGCATGTTTGCTATCTTTCTTTCTTTCTTTCTTTCTTTCTTTTTTAATTTCAATTACGTATGGAAGGAAAGGTCTTCGATATCTTTTTTTATCTTTGTTTTGTGCAATCTGATTTGTATCATTTTCGAGGAAATTTGACTCTCAATAACCTGCAACTTACATCTTCTAACTCTTTCAGCGCGCTGGTCAGTTCCACGGTTTCATCCCCCTCCAGTCCATTTGATATCAAGCCTTAATTGTTCCAAGTTGGATTTTCAATTATTTGTTCTTTTTGATATAATCAAGAAATAGACCTGGCTATATTTGAGTGGATCTGCACTCAAATTTGGTCAGATCCAAATCAGATGATGGGGTCCTATATCAATAATCCGAGTTGTCGGATGTGATCTATTACCTCTAAATTGTATATACACAAAAATCATCTGTTTTGGAGACTCCTAGCTTATCCATCAAGTGCTTTAAAAAAAGAGAGGACAATTTAAATAACATGAAATGGTACATATTTTTTGATCTCTTGGTGCATAGGTTAAGAATCTCAAAATCATATGATTTTTGGTGTGCAAGCAATTTAGTAGTAGTAGATCGCATCCGATGACTTGGATCATTGAGTGGGATCCTCATTATCGGGTCTAGACCTGATTAGTTCTAAGTGGAGATCCCCTTGAGTATAGCCAAGTCTCCCTCTCTTATCAATATTTACAAATTTTGGATTTAGCTAAATGTATTTAGAAGGTTCTGTGTATGGAAATAGGGATATGTGGCCATATAAAATGGTAGGAAGTTGGAGCTATTAACAAATGTTGGCATCAATCACTTTAATATTGGCAAGATCAAAATAAACCTTACCTGATGGTTGAGTTTAAATAAATTCGGCGCAAAAGTTTGATGTCATAATGTGGCAAAAATGAAAAGGCTTGGGTGAAAAAAAGGGTTTTCTTTGTATATGTTTGAGCCTCGTTGGTAGAGCCTATATACAAAGTATGAAAATTAAGGAGAAAAATATAAAAATTGCTTATCAAAATTAAGGTTGGAATTGTTGGCAATAATATGTAATTTATCAGTGCACAAATACCAGTAAATTAAGGTTGGAACGATTGACCTTGTGCTCTAAACAAGTTCAAAATCCATTGGCAATATAAAGATGAATTTACTAGAATGAATACATGCAACATACCTATAGAGGCTATGGGAATTAGACTTTCTAGGTGTACATGAAATGAATGTATGTCAGCTCTTATGTATGGAAGCAAGTGTTTGTTCCTAGGCAATTAGTTCCATGTCATGTCAAAAAAGTTCTAGCATTGGGACCCTTATGCTATTTGCCATATTTATTTGGAAATATATACTATATTTTTCCTCCTCCTCTTGGTTCTAACTCTAATATTATGTGGGTTCCCAATTCTCTCTTTATGTCTTATCTTTATCTCTAAAGCCACATCATAAGTGGCCCAAGTACCATCTAATTCCATCTCATGTAGGTTCCCACTAGATCTGCACCATTTCTTTGATGTTTGTTCTCAAGATTGATTGATGAACCTATTTTTGCATCTAAAATTGCTTGTCCATTTCTAGATATAACTGTTTTTCTACCATTATATACAATTAATGGAGAGCATCAATCTGAACAAATATTAATCTTGATCATTTTGAAAGTCATTTGTCCCTTCATAAAACCACATCCTTAGCTTCTCTCACATTCTCAATAGGGCCTCTTCTTGGATGCTGTTTTATTCACAAAATTACATTACATGTACTAGAATATATGTTTGGTACATCATTAATTTGAATGAACTCCAATATTATCTCATGCTTTTCTAGGTGCATTGTATTTCCTTGTTTGCACCAAAGGTATCATCTCGTTGACATTTATATCAATACTTGTGGTTGGATATTGGAGTTTAGGTCGTTGCAAGCATATGCATTTATGAACTTTTTCGTTTGACCATGAGGTGCTAATTCTTTGAATAATTGATTTTGTGTTTTTGTGATGTATTTGGAATAAATTGTTTTAGTCTGTTTGTTATATGTAGTTCAGTGCTTTCATAGCTTCCTAGCTATTTTCTTCATATCTTGGAGTCGGGATTTATATATTGACACAAAAAAATCATTATGATGTTCATGTAAAGTTAACACCTCTTGTTTTTTAACTCTGACTACTGACATTGTATCATAACTTTATGTGCAGGATTACTACAGAATATTGGAAGTTGATTATGATGCTACTGAAGAAACCATTAGGTCGAACTACATTCGTTTAGCATTGGTTTGTGCTTTTTTTCCCATATGTTTGCTTTCATTTTGCGACCATGCATTTTGTTTCTTAACTTGGACTGAAACATTAACTAAATCCAAGTCTGTTCCGTGATCCCTCTGTTATTCAATTCAGGAGACAACTATAAATACACCATGAAATGTCTTTTGTCACGAAACTGATGTACCTTTAAATATTTGGTGACAACAAATTGCTGAAACTGTATCATTGGTTTGTTTGTTACAGAAATGGCATCCAGATAAGAAAAAGGAGAGGACACTGCAACTTCAAAATTCCAAGAGATAAATGAGGCATACAAGGGTAAGTTTGTCATTTCACCAAAGAATTTGTGCAGGGGGGGACTATGTTTGATTAACTTCTATGTTTTCTCCAAAAAACAAAAAAAGAAAAGAAAAAAAGAAAACCTAAGCACTGTGCATCATTCATAGCTAGATAATATTCTTGTGCCTCTCCACATTGTCATCCTAGTGAGTAAATGCAACCACTCTTTAATATGCAGGCTTATGCTTATGTGCTAAAATTTATGATAACAATTTTCAAGCTGTAATGAACCAGCACTTGTTCCGGGGTCATGCCCCTTTGCCAACAATCAGAGGTTCTAGGTTCAAATATTGGGTGATGCATCCCAAGTATTGGGCCCTAGGCAATTATAGCATGGGCTTGTCTCCCTCCCTTCCCCACAAAAGTAAAAGCAAAAATAATGTGGTCACCATATATCTTATTGCTGAGATCAAAAGGAATTTTATTACTTTTTAAGTTGTAGAGCTGGAAGCTGTTTTGCTTATCTTTACAAAGTTACTACATAAGCTATGTGATGAACATGTATTGTTCAGGAACTGGTATTAGGAGCATTACATGAATGGGCATTAGACTTGTGATATCATATGGCGATCAGGAGGTCATTGGTCATCCATGCTTTTTGTTTCAGAATAGATTTTGTGTAAGCAGGCATTATCTGATAAAGGAATGATCCTTGGTACTTGCAGACCTAATTAACAATATTGATTGTGGTACCGACTGCCGCAATTAACTTTAAAGTTTAAACAGTTAAAAATATTCTCCCTTTGAGGTCCTTAAGGGTATGGTAGCTGTAAGTTTACATAGTCTTGAAGTGTCACGCCCCAAATTCGGGACATAACACGGCCATGCTACCGAGGGATGGAGCCCACGATAACACGAAGCCAATCCATCATAATCATCTAAAATCCATCAAATAAAAGATTCAATTCCATTATTCATCAAATAATTAAACCAATATTGGTTCAAAGCATCTAAATCCAAAATCAAATACAAATCAATATCTTAAAATCCATAATTATTTACTATAAGTTCATGATCATTATATATCTAATAAAATTTTCAAGCTTGCATCGCAGATCTCCAAATCTGAATTCCTTTTGTCGGTCCTAACCTTATTCCTCTGTACAAACAAAAGAAACAAAAAGAATATGAGCTACACTAGTCCAGTAAGTAGAATCTACACTTTCTTATCGATCCAGCATAAGTTTTTCATGATAATGCAATATTTAGAAATAACAGATAATACAAAATAAAATATTTCATAGAGCATATAATAAAACAAGTGATAAACCAATCATGCATGCATAAATCATGAATATTTCATAAACATGTTTTGAAAATCATTCTTGTCATGTGTCTATATTATGTTTTCAAATATTGCTCACAGATATTCATGCTATGGTCACTTTATACCCGTGACAGGGTCAGTATTCTTAATCGACAAGTTCATGTTTCATATGCTAACTTTATATCCTCTGGCAGGGCCTGTGTTCTTATGGATGCTAGCTTCGAATGTCGATTTTTTCGAAGAG
>KE504758.1:731691-746833 GCA_000441515.1 Elaeis oleifera | reverse complement strand
TAAGATTTCTTGTAATTTTGCAACAATATTACTGCACATATCAAACACTACAATGTAGAATTTTCTATAATTTTATCAGATAATCACATTCCCTTTACAATCACATTATCATAACAATATTATCTATGTAATGCACCAAATGCCACCTACATATAATGCAGTATTATTTGTGAAAATAAGTAATGTAATCTAATTATTTATTGTAAAATTATATATAATTCTATCAGTATTATATGCTACCAAATTACAATTTGAGAGTACCTTTTAATTATTTTTATATTTTTTCTTTATATTCTCTCTCTTTATTTGACTTCATCTCCTTGCTAAAAATCTGGGTAGGCCTTCGCCCTCCCTTTTCTCTTAAGATTTTTTTTTAAAAAAAAAGGTATCTCAACTTCATCAATAACCATACTTTTGGCCAGATGGGCACTGCTACCCAATCCCCGTATGGATGCATCAAAACATTATTTATTCATTCCAATACGATCCCGGTCAGTCCAATAATGCTTCAGATGTGCACAAACTTGCTAAAAACTGAAGACAAATATTAGAGAACCGGCAACGAATGTCTCTCTCTCATAGCTCCCAGGAAAAACAGTGGCTGATAGCGCCGCTACTGGCGACGGTGCTCAAAGCACCAGTGGAGTAGATAACAGAGAGCTACCGCCACTGCTTCTGCTCGTCGAATCCTCGAATTCTTTTAACTCCTCTCCCAGTTTCTCAGCTCGCGATGGAGCTCTGCGGCCCTCCTCGCGCTCTCCCGACCCTCCCACGCTGCCGCGATTTCGCTGCCAACCCCTCTCTCGCCCTCCCACTCCTGCTCCCTCGCCCATCCCCTACTCTTTCTTCAAGGAGATCCCTCGCCTTACGCTCCACGCGAGGTAGGATTGAAGTCTTGGTTCTTTGATGGCGTTTGGGCGGTAGATCGAATCCCTAGATTTCGTTTCTCTGGTTTGTCTCAGGAGGGAGGGCTGCGGCTTTGGAGGAGACCTCGACGAGGGTTGTTTCGACTGAGCTTGGGATGGAGTCGAAGGAGGAGGCGCCGAAGAAGATAGAAGCGGATTCCTTTCTTGCGGGTTCTACGGAGGAAGAAGCTCCTTCCTCTGGGGACGAGCAGAGCGAGGCCGCTGATTTTTTGAGCAAGCTCAATCTCAAGGTATTTTTTTCAAAAATTTTCCGAAGCTTGGATTTTCCCTATTTGTTGTATTACTTTCTTACATAGGATGTTAGCTGTATAAACATGGATTTAAGCATGAATTTTGTTAAATAGTAATATAAGCGAGATGAGAGCTCAGAATTGTTAGTTTGATTTAGTTAAATTAGAATAAGAATGACGATAACCATGGAAGCATCATCACAACTATTTGAGTATACGTATTTCTTTCATTCTGAAGCCTTATTAGGATTACATCCTTAATTAAAATTATCCCAGAAAAAGATAATTGAAATCATCATTCTTTATTGAAATCATCGTTCTTTATGACTTCAGTAGCAGTTACTTTGGCCATCCCCTCCTGTTTCCTGACCCTTCACTACTTTGAGTCACTTTCTGTCTCCAACACATAAATCTTTGTTTTACATGCTGTGCCTATGTCTTTTTCTTCACCATTTCATAGCTTTTGAACATTACACTTTGTTTGATGCACTGGCATCTATTTCAACACCTTCGTCGATGTGGCATTCGATTTGAAAGTTTCCAGACATTCCAAGAATTAACTTTCCACCACTTAACCACACATTCCATCAACTTTTCATGGCTGATTAAGCATTTGTTGCTTAACCTGAATGGGAAAGCTCTTTTCTGACTTGATCTTGAATTTTGGAATCATTAGTTCCTCTATTTACCTAACCGTAAAAAGGACGACCACATGGAAGAATGAGGATTGATTTATCAGATCCCCAGTTGGTGGGAGCACTCAGCAGTTGGGCTAATGGAGATGACATCAGGATCAATAATTGACCCAAGAAGAGATCAAGACTAGTGGGGCATGGTGATGTGGAAGTTAGATGAATGGAACTAGAGGCAGAATCTGGGAAGAATATTATTTAAAGGAGGGAGGTGTCCAAGAATCCTCTCTTTCTTAGGTCCATAATAACCTCTCTTTCAAGAAACTTCAGTAGCAACCTTTTTCTTATTTTTCATTAATTGCAGTTTAAGTTTTTCCAGAGACCTTTTTCATTCATCCAAAAGTGTTGGAACTGTAATTCTGTTGTAATCACTTCTCTTTCAGAGGATGATCTGTCTATTTATTGTGGTGAAGGTGTGATGTTCTTTTTCTTTAATCGGAATTTCAGATATCTTTTATTTGTCAGATTTTGGTTTTACTTCTGGTTAGCTTTAGTTAGATCTGGGTTAGAATTCCTTGCCCACTTGGAAATTAAAAGTCCTCAGTGATAAGGCTATCCAAACACACTGCAGTTAAAAAACCTGATCCTCTATTCAGGTTAGACCAGCTGATTGATTGTCATAATTGATCATCGATAATTAGTTCTGCTTTACTTTTAAAGTGAATACTACCATGCTTCTTTCACTAGTAATGTAAGGATTGATCAAGTCACATATAATCACCAATAAATTGCTTAAATCTGTCTTTATCTTTGTTCTTGGAGAGCCTAGATACCTACTTAAGGATTATGATGATATTTGATAATATTTGTAGTTTCTTCTCTTCAAGAAAGTGATGCCAAGTGCCTTAATGGTATATCCATTAAGATCCTTTTTGGAAGGAGACTTATGACTTTGTGCTTGAATATTTGGTACTTTTTTTTTGAAGCTCCGTTCTTTGTCAGCATAAAATTGAATCCCATACTCTGATTCTTTATCATTTAAGCTAAGCAGAAATCAACCTTTTCCCAAATTGCATGTGCATATGTGTGTGCAATTCTTCATTAAGGATACAAAGAAAGTGCATGTTTAGATGCACGAGTTCTATTTGACTGGAACAGGAAGAGGAAAAAAAAACTGTTAGTCAAAATTTCATGCTTTTCAGTTATGTTAAAAGCTTCAGCTTCAATTAGTCTTCATCTCAGGAAAAGAAGTTTCACCTAATCTTACATCAAGGATGTTCATAGAGTGCATGTCTCCAAAGGGTTTTACTTTTCAATGTACAAGTCCATTAATAGTAGTAGAGACGTCACTGGAGCAACATGATGTGAAAAACCCTTGCAATTTGGATATTCAAATTAAGATGTATAACAAGATCCTGAGGATTATACATGTATGAAGTGGGCAAGGACGGGAGACGATGCTAATGTAAGAGTTGAGGAAAATGTGAACAGTAACAAGTAGGTGCCAAAACGATTATTTAGGTTGTGTACAGTAATAGGTGTTTGGATGCTCTCATCATTAATCTGAGAGGCAATTATCAGTTGGACTGTAACATCTGGTAAATGCACTGCATCTGATGCAGCATAAAAGTACGAGTAAAAGGCAGAGAATTATATGTTATTCAACTCAACTAAGCTTTAATCCCAAGCTAATTGGGTAGGCTACATGCATCCTTTTCCTCCATTCCTAGTTGTTTAGGGCCACACTTTTTGGAAGATGTAGATATCAAATCCCTCCTTACTACTACATCATATGTGATTTTCTTGCTACCTTGACCCCTTTTTCCTTCTACATGTATCAAATCACTCCTTTATAAAGTTTAAAGCTCCAAGTAATTTATGGGGGAAAGATGAAAGAAGCAACTCCATTTTATTCCAAAATGATCTTATGAGGAAGAACAAGTGAAATAAAGTAAAATTAACAGATTAACAAAGCTGAGATATACTTTTGAAAAATTACACTAATGCAAAGAAGAAAGATGTGCAGAAAGTATAAATATTTGCCCTCTCCTTGAGGTTGTAGGGGCAGGGTTTCGAGTATTGTGTTTCTATATTTATTGGGTTGAACCTCATCAATGGATGCACACATGATGTAAAAAGATAAGTTAGAATTAAACACACAATCACCCACTGTCTTGGATAGCGTTAGTAAAGTTTAGGCTTTAGACATTATCTCAATCATCTGGAAGCAGTCTTCTTTTTCTAAAACCCAGGCATGCACTATGAATCCCATCACAGATATATTTCTGTGTTTCCTAAATATCACTGAACATGCATGTGCTTCATCATTTGGGTAACCCAAAAGCACAAACTAGAATACAAGAACATCAGAGGATAGCTAAGACTTACTATAGTCTATAATTTCATAAAGTTTTAGTCTCGTTAATATTAAAATAGTCAATACATCTGTCTGTAATTATGAAATATCATTATGTACGCTATGTACATGGTGATTCTGACAGGCAATTGGACCCATCCCTTGAGCTCAATATGCGAATTGTTTTCTGCAGTATGAGGATGACATCAAGCCTTGTCCCAACATTTTTAGTTTGTGCTGTATATAATGTATGAAAAGCAAGTTTTATATAACTAAAATTGCATGTACTGCACTAAAGTAATCATTATATAAGAAAGGGCTGGGATGTCAGAATAAAGTGCAGACGTGCAAAGAATAACTCATTCTTTTGTTAGCAGGCATGATTTGTTATGGGGTCCATATACCACTGCCGACCACCATTTTCATTAGAGATTAGGCTTTTAAGGGAGGACTAGTGCATCAAATCCCTTTTTCTTGATAACTACTGTATCTAGGAGAGAGAAAAAGTACTAAGGAGGACTGTTATTTGCACCTGTATTGACTCTAGAAACTTGATGATTTTGAACTTTGTGGGATGTAAGATTAAACCACCTTACAAAATCTGGTTTAGTTCTATAAGACAACAATAAAATTCTAATCAACTTATCAAATTTAATGTCAACCTTATAACTTTGACTTCTAGTTGGGTTGACAGTGGGATGTACCATGTTGAAGTGTAATATGTTCATAATAATTAAAAGAATATGCTTGAATTCTGCTGATGTTTAGAAATAGCCAAACAATTTAAAAAGAGAAAAAAGGGCCTTCTCAATTTCTGTTTTTGTTCATTTACAAGGTAAGTGCATTGACTGTTGCTTGAATTTCTTTTCTGTTCTAATGTAGCAGGAATGAACCAGTTTTACTGATAGGTTGCTTTTAATGTAGTTGGACTCTGAAGACACATACGGCATTCTTATTTATGGAACTGGTGCTCTGGTTGCTCTCTGGATATCATCTACTGTTGTTTCTGCACTCGATTCGCTTCCTTTAGTATGTTTCTCACCACATGATTAAGTAGTTAGATCAAAGTTTATGGGAATAGTTAGTCCAAACAAACGCACTAATCTTCACAACTTTTAAAAACAGTTCCCAAAGGTGATGGAAATTGTTGGTCTTGCCTTTACAATCTGGTTCAGCTCTCGATATCTGATCTTTAAGGTGATCTATTGAACTTTAGTAGTTGAGCTGATGTCTTTTATTTTTCAGGTTCACCCTTGTAATTAGCCTGTTTGTGATTTGCAGGAGAACAGGGATGAGTTTTTTGCAAAGATTGATGAACTCAAAGAGCAGGTTTTAGGGAGTAGTAATGATTAATACTCTGCAGACTAAAATATGGACCAAAGTATTTGCACATTTATTTTGTTTTATCCAAGATAACTTGGTGTACTGTGGTTGAGTTAAACAAATTCAGTGAGATGTCGATAGTTATTATATCTTTTCAATTCAGATTGTGAATTATACTTTCAAATTAAGATTTTAAATTTCGTGGGATGAAGGTGTCCTGATTTCTTCATGGAATAGGACGTCTCACTATTCTGTCATGTCCGACAGCAGTTTCGATCGTGCATCTCCATAGATATTCTTTATTTTTTCTCTCATTTTTCTTTCCTTTCTTCATTATTTTTTTTTCTTTTTTTCTCTTTCTTCTTTATTTTATTTATTTTCTGCTACTTTCCTTTCTTTCTTTTTCTTCTTTTTTATTTTTTTTTATTTTTTTCTTTTCTTTGTTCTTTTCTTCTTTCCACAAACTATTAACCATGCTTTTCTCATGGCTTACGTCACTAGAAGAATATTTTCATCAAATTTTACTCCAGGTCCTTGGGCTCTGAAATTTTATATTGCATCAGTATTTATCCTTTTCTCTTTTGAATTTGTAGCTTTAGTTGAATTACTACACAATGGGAATAAATACTGCTTCAGGGGAAAAAATTATATTGCATCAGTATTTATCCTTTTCTCTTTTGAATTTGTAGCTTTAGTTGAATTACTACACAATGGGAATAAATACTGCTTCAGGGGAAAAATTTGAGCTTGCGTTGAATTTTTTGGGGGTGCTTGATTCGTAATTGGAATCAGAATAGGATTTTCGGAATTAAAATGAGAATCAAAATGGTTTGGAATTGGAATTGCAATGGCCAAATCTTCCAAAGTGTTTGGTTCGTGATCGAAATCGGAATCAAAATAGAAAATTGAATTAATAGAGAAGAGCAGGGATTGAGTTTTATATAGATTGAGCCATTTTCATTTCATTCGAGAATTGGAATCGAAATTGGACTTCTCCCAATCAAATGGTTGGAATGGAAGTCATTTATTCCGATTTCAATTCTAGATCCCTATTTTTCTAACCAGACACCCCCCTAATATATTGGGCCCTAATATATTGGGGAATGCTGGTAATGGATTAGCTTGTGCTCTATTAAGAACTTGGTCGATATTGATATTGATGATGGCAGGCTGCATCATTACTTCATAAGAACTGGTTGATAGATATATTGACATCTTCAAGTGACTTCATAACTAAGGAGGTGTTTGGTACGTAATCGAAATCGAAATGAAAATGAGAATTGAAATGGCTTGGAATCGAAATCAGAATGGTCAAATCCTCCGAAGCATTTGGTTCGTGATCGGAATCAGAATCGAAATTGGAATGAAAATTTGAATCCATAAAGGAGAGTAGGGATTGAGTTTTATATAGATTAAGTCATTTTTATTTTATTCTGAAATCGGAATGGGACTCCTTCCAATCAAATGGTTAAAATGGAGTCATCCATTCAATTCTGATTTGAGATCCTCATTTTTCTCAACCAAACATCTTCTAAATGAGATTGGCCAATTCTTAGGAGGCGTTGTTTGGGTCAACACTATCTCTTGGACTCCGGCACCGGACTGTATGCAGAGTTCACATCTGCTATAAGCAAAAGGTACATATCTGCTCCTGTAGGCATGCCCTATCAAAAGTAACACAAAGACATGTATCAGAGCAAAAGAGCATCGTCACTGAAATAATTTATATATCTTTCCCGTCATTATTTTCATGAGGAAGAGAATGCTGGACCAAAGAGTGGATGGATAAGGTGATGGTTAACCATATTTGAATGAAGAAAGGATGAAGGAAACACTCGGGAAAAAAATGGAAAAACTGGTTAACATGGTGATTGAGCTCGTGAATGACCAAGTTGTGATAATTCAATGCAATTAATGAATTGAGCTGCGATAATTAACTGCTAAAAGTGGTTTGCTGAAAAAGAATAGGAGATGATACCGGTAACCACTTGAGAAGATCTCCTTTCTCTGTGTTGCTCTATTGTGGATTTTCTTTCCTTTGTTCTAAGAGTGGACGGATGATGAGTTAATGGGAGACTAGAGATTTGGATAAGTGGGGAAAATAGCCGTTAATGTGTTTGTTGAATCAAAAAGAAATATATAGGAGCATCAATTTGTTTATATACGTTTTGGCATATTGCTGTATCTGGTCCTTGTTTCTGCGCTGGCTAAAGAAATTGAAGCAGCCTATGACGTCGCTAGAGTTTATCTGCTCATAAAGAACCTAGTAGACTAATTGATCTAGCATCCTTGCGGAAATAAGGCTTAAGCCCATTATGTAGTCATCAGCGGTAGAAATCCAACCTTTATGAGATCCATGAAAGAGATTCAATAGGTAGGGATGAAACTAATTGAGTGATCATGTTAGAGCATTACCATGCATGGGATGTGATTTTTTTACATCAAGTTCGTTAGATCTGTCTTGTTTGATTGGAACGTCCAATAATAATACTCTACAAATACCTTCACCATGACATCCAGATCTATTTCCACTGCCTGCCTTCTGTCATCGATCAAGATCAGAAATTCTTATTCTACTCCATTATCATGAGGCTCTTTATTTGATCTTCTGATCTTCATATAACCCTCGACTAACTCTTTTATCTCCTTCTCAACCCGTGGCTCTCCTAAAATCTCCTCCCTCAATATGGCATCATAAGTGGGCTCGTAGAAGGCTACAGAGATCTCGTCAAAGTGGCATACATTATTTTACTAAAATATATTATTTTATTAAATAATATATTTTATTAAAATATATTATTTAGTAATATTATCTGTATTAAATAAAAGAAAAAAGAATCTAGCTGTTGAAGAAGAAAACTTCTTCCTCACTCCATTCCTCACTTCTCTAGTGACCTCGCCTCTCCTCTGCTTGCGATCCAAGGATTCTGATAGGATGGCTAGACGATGGCAGATGGATCCACACCCCACAAAATATCATGCTTCTACCAAGATTAAGCTCTCAAAGCCTTAAGGGACTAATTCACACCTTTCATTTTCACCTGTTTACCAAACAATGACCGGTGATGGTCTTATCTTTCACCTTTCCTCTATTTTTCCCTCAGAAGTCTTAATCGGGTGGAGGCGGGTGGAGGTGCTAGCCTGTCTAGAGAAAAAATCTCCATCGAAACTTAAGAAGCCCTTCGATCTCCCTCAAATACTCTTCTCCCGAAAAGAAAAGAACGAATAAAAAGATGAAAGGTGGCCGCAGAGTGTCACCACAGAAGTAGTGGAGAGCTTCGAAGTCATGAAAAGTGAGGTCGGTGCGGCTGAGATGGATATCGCTGAATAGGAAGCTTCGACGATGGTTTTTTTTTCAAACCATCTCCTTTGACCCAACCTCTTGGTCTCCTCTCCCACTACCGCCTCTGTCATCTCCTGCCTCTTTGACCCCTCTGGCTCCAACTGCTATTGCCATACCTCATGCGCCCGCTGGCGTCCTCCTCCTCATGGTGCTCACTGAGCCAGTGCTTCTAGGCCTATCCTGGCCTTTCCGCCGTCCTCCCCATCGATGACAGTGTGCCTGGACTTGGTTTGCATAGCAACGATGTGCTCCTGCTCCTCCAGGATCAAAGGTATGGAGAAAAGATTGGGAGAGAGGGAGAGGGACGATCGGAGGGTGACATAGGCCTTCTTGTAGCCAGGTTTGGCAGTGAGGAAGGGCTGCGCTTGACAAAATGTATTGCCATTCGAAAATGTGGCTCCCTCCCATTCTTTCAAAAATACTACATGTTGTAGCGTATTTCTTATTGACGTCGGAAAATTGAGAAGCATAGTGCTGGAGCAACCTACAAAAAAGTCCGGACCAGAAGATTGTGCTCCAACGAGGATCCTTCGATGCTCAAGTCAGAACGCACAAACAGAGAAGCAGAGTTTTAGCTCTCTGAGATGGGTTACTTACATGGGTCCTTGGGGTTTGAGTATTTATAGAGAAAATGGCTGTGTAACCATTTTTGGTAGACAAGCTGGCCGAATCTGAAACGTTTATTTGGTTGTGATTCTTAGGATCAGACGGTTACGTCGGAAATAATTCTCAAGATCAGACGGTTACGTCCAAATAGCATTGACAGCTATGGTCTGGTAGTATTGACAGCTACGGTCAGTTGGTGCCTGCCTTTTGAATCTAAGCCTGATCAATCTACTTCCGAGGAGAGGTCGGAGAGTGTGGCATGCCGACTAGGAGTTGAAAGTGATAGTTTTCGATCAAGGGTTGGACCAAATATTTTTCGTCCAGAATTCAAATCAAGAACATATCGACGAGAGATCATACAGAATAGCCTCCGACTAGGAGTTGGGACAGACATTTGCCGATCAGAGGTCGAGCAAACTATAATAATTAGACCGCCTGAGGGGTGTTGATATGGATCCGATTGATCATAATGGGCTTGAATCTTCATACATCATCAGTCCATTCCAAATTACTCTTAACAGATACCCCCTTATTCTTAGTCCGAGCTCTAGTCGGGTTATGAGAGTATTTATCTTGATATTTTGAATGATCAGAGAGGTGAAGAGTTTTCTAAACCAAATATCTGTGCATAATTTTTTAGACGAAAAAAATTATCGAACTAATGATAAAATTTTCAAAATCTGCATGGACGTCATTTTTCTCTGCTGAGACGCATTGAATATGAAGACCATCAGCCAGCTTGAGCTAATGAAGGGTTGATGCATGGTTCGTTTTAAAAATTTATACCGACTTGACATCCTCCGAGAGACATGCATCTTTCTATTTAAAGGGATGGCTTTCTTTGTTTTATTTCTCCTTCTGCTGATTTTGATAAATTTTTTTCTTTTATCATTTTCTTGCTCCAAAACTCTTACAGATAGATTTTCTTCTTTCTTCACCATGTGAAGAGCCCTCGAAAAATAGTTACTTCTTTTAGATCTCTTACTCGAAGGTAAGTGCCTCTTACCTTCTTGATTTTTTCTTCCTTTCACTTCCCTCTAGGTTTCTGTTTCCATGGTGGATTTCGAAAACTCTAGGAACGAGGGTCTCGTGCGAAAGAAAGTGAAGGGTTTGAAAAGCCCTGGGTCTAAAACCAACTCTTCTATCGGGCCTGAAGAGATCCAAATTGAGCTGATTTTGGACGACTTGGAGTTGCTTCGAATCCAAAACTACATTTCGGAGGAGTTCCGTCTTAAACTTTCTGATTCCAATACTCAAGTCCATAGTCTACCTCCAAGCCGATTAGCAGTGTACGAGGAAATTTTCGAGCGGATCTTAATTTTCATATTTTCTTCATTTTTGAGCTTTTTAGGTTCTACAGGATTGCTTTTGTTTTGTGAAGATCATTGGCTCCTCAAGCTGAGGCCTTTTCGTTGCATGCGGCTTTACCGACCTAGATGAAACCCCAGTTATCATATGAATTTCACCTCATTGGGGTCGACCTTCTACTACCGCCTGCCCCTCCTCTCGTGATTGTGTTGGTGCCAGCTGAGGTTGAGGCTGAAGGGGCTGGTGCTGGCACTGCTGAAGCGCGGGATGTCTCCACTACTGCTGCTCGACTCTTGGAGGATATCGACATGGAAGACCTTGCTGTCGGATGAGCTGATCCAGTCTCTCCTCCCGGATCAAACGCTCAATTTCCTCATTGAGCTAATAATAATCTTCAGTATCGCGATCGTGGTCACGATGATAGAGGCAATACTTATCTGGATCACGACGCCCCAGATTCACCCGCATCTTAAGAGACGGAGGCATCTCGGCTCGCACCTCCATCAAGATCTCTCTCCTAGAAGTATTTAAAGGAGTGAGATCGCCTATTCGTCTTGGAGGTGAATGATTCTTTCTTGGCGAAATGTGCCTTCTTCTCGACAGGGATCTTGAATGGTGGCAATTTTCACCATTTCGCTTGGGCGAGTGAGCCCCATCATGTTCTTGATTCCCCACAGTCGGGTTATTCAGACAGTTTCTTCCATCAGAGAGTTTTCCAATCGAACGTATTTCTCTGTCCGAGCCAGCATTTCTGAAAAATCTCGAGAAAAGTTCTTCAATAGCAACTTTTTGAAGTCGCCCATCAACAGTCCACCCTTTAGGACAGACATTACGATCGAGTGATCTAGGTCGTGGCTTCCAACATAGTCCTGTTGAATCGAGCTACGTAAGACCGAATGGACTCACCCTCTTTCTGTTTGATGGTCTGAAGATAGTCCGAGTGCTTTTGTTGTTGCCGGTTGGTGATGAAGTGGGCAGCAAAGGCTTGGCTTAGCTGTCAGAAAGAGTGAATAGAAGTCGGCTTCAGACTGCAGTACCAATGTCGGGCCGCCTCCTTCAAAGTGGAGGGAAAAGCTCGGCAAAGATAGTGTCGGAGGCTTCCTAAAGGAGCATGACTGCTCGAAAGCTGTTGACATGATTGGTGGGATCTGTGGTCTCATTGTAGCTCTCCAGTTGAAGAATCTTGAAATTTGATGGGATAGATTTTTGGAGGATGCTTGCCACAAAAGGCGGTTCAGAATCGAACCTGTCGGATGAGGCTGACGGATTGTTGTAAATCTGCTGGATCCTCTGATTCATTTCTTAAAGTCTTTGCTTGACTTCTACATCCCTGTTAGTATGTGCCTCAGAGTGCAGAGGAGATCGTCGGTCGGGGGTTGAATTATGCCCCGACCAAGGACTCGGAGACTACCGTCTCCCTGACTCTTGAATATGATCCACCGCCAGTCGTTGGGTTTGATTCGCCAGTTGTGATGCCGACGAAGGTTGGATCACCGTCTGAACGACAACTGTTAATTGCTGCACCTATTAGAAAAGCAGGTTGAATTGCTCCATGGTCACCACCATGGGTTGCTGCACTGGTGTAGGAACCTCTGCCATCACTGAAGGCATGGGAGCAGAATGATTTATTTCATTCTGCATCTGTCGGGAGGTGGAGGTATTGGTTCATTGGGAGGAAGTCGTGGGTGGAGCCATCTTTGAAAATTTCTGACTTATTTGCTTCTTTCTACAGGACCTGAGATTCGGCCCTTCCTTTATCTATTGCGGCTTGTTTCTGGTTGACATCAAAAATTGAGAAGCACAGTTAAGGCTGGAAGTGGGCTCGGACTGACCCGAGACCCATCGGGCCGGGCTGACTTCGGATCGGATTTCGAGCCTGAAACTATTTAGGCCGGGCTTGGGCCAAAAAATAGAGCCCGTTTACTTTGGACCGGGCTCGAGCCTACCTTTGGCCCGGCCTGGTCTCGACTTGAGCCCGAGCTCGAGCCCGAATTTAGCCCGATCATTAGCCCAGATTTTTATTCCATGATTCCATCCTTTGATTTCCCTTCAGAGTTCTAATTTTCTCATGGAAGTTTTGTCTCGAAGAGCCCTAGCCCCGTCCACCATCCGTCGACCATTGCCATCCTCACTCCCGATCCTCCATGCTCTTCCATCGGCCGTCAGTCTTCACCGTCGATCTCCTTTCAGTCTTCAGCAATGTCGGGCTCCCCCTCCAATCTCCTGCAGGTGCTCTTCTTTCCACTATTTTGCCTCCATGGCTCCATCATGCCCGTTCTCCCCCTGACCGCCGCTCCTTTGGGCCTCGACTAGTCGACTGTCGCTCCTGAGCCCCCGGCTCCCTCCGACCATTGCTCTCAAGCCCTCATCTCCCTCCGACCGTCGCTCTCTCGAGCTTAGACCGTCACTTCCAAGCCCCTGTCTCCCCCAACCACCGCTCCCAAGCTCCAATGCCCAGTCTACCTCGAGCGCCTCGACCTCTCTCAAAGAGTTTGACAAGCTCTTCGACAGTGTCGGCGAGGCCTGCGGCCGGTCTCACCATCCACACCAGTCTCGACTGTAGCCTCTGCCGCCTGGCTCACCGTCCACGCCGGCACACCCACGCCCTTGAGACCGACGTCATTTTTATCAAAATCGATGGTGCCGCCTAGGCCAAGCTCGAGCTCCAAAAGCCAGGAGGTCGTCGGAGGGCTGGCAGGCATCGTCGATGGGTTAGGACTAATTTTTTTATTTAAATTAAGAGGGAATAAGGAGTGATGTTGGCGGTGGGCTGGCCCGATCTATTCGGGTCGGGCTCGGGCCAGGGTCTTTAAAATTTTAGGGCTTAAGCCCGGTTCGAAGCCCAATAAAAATTTTGGGCTAGGCTCGGGCTGAGGTTTGGCCGGTCCAGCCCGGCCCACTTCCAGCCCTAAGCACAGTGTTGGAGCAACCTGCAAAAAGTTTGGGCCAGAGGATTGTGCACCGGCGAGGATCCTCTGATGCTCAAGTCAGAATGCGCAAATAGAGAAGCAGAGTTTTAGCTCTCTGAGATGGATTACTTACCTGGATCATCGAGATTTGAATATTTATAGAGGAAACGGCTGTATAACCATTTTTGATAGACAGGCTGGCCGAATCTGGTGCGATTACGCTGGAAATGATTCTCAGGATTAGACGGTTATGTCGAAAATGATTCTCAGAATCAGGCGGTTATGTCCAAATAGCATTGACAGCTATGGCCTATTGGTATTGACAGCTATAGTCAGTTGGTGCCTGCCTTTTGAATTTAAGTCTGATCAATCTGCTTTCGAGGAGAGGTCGGAAAGTGTGGTGTGCTGACTAAGAGTTGGAACTGATAGTTTCTGACTAAGGATTGGACCAAACTTTTTCTGTCCAGGATTCGGATCAAGAATATGCTGTCAAGAGATCGGACAGAATAGCCTCCGACCAAAGGTCGGGACAGACATTTGCCGACCAAGGATCAGATAAACTATAACAATTAGACCGTTTGAGGGCACTGATATGGATTCAATGGGTCATAATGGGCTTGAATTTCATACATCATCGATCCATACTAAATTACTCCTAACACTATATATCAAACGGAGGCTTTTCCATTGAGAAGCCTATATATATATATATATTAGAAGAGTGCTAATATCGATGGTAATATATTTTTAAGATTAGGTTATACTCTTAATATGGTCCAACCAGATTACTTACGAGGTCCTAGGTTATAACAATCCTTGAAGGACTCACTCATATGAAAGTGGCTATATGATGGCCACAACAATGGGTTTGGGTTTAACAGTATCAATCATTATTAAAATCAAGGAACCATTACAATGCTAAATAGCATTAATCTGCTTTATAGAGGAAATGGTTGTATAACCATTTTTGATAGACAGGCTGGTCGAATCTGGTGAGATTACGCTGGAAATGATTCTCAGGATTAGACGGTTATGCCGAAAATGATTCTCAAAATCAGACGGTTATGTCCAAATAGCATTGACAGCTATGGCCTATTGGTATTGACAGCTATAGTCAGTTGGTGCCTGCCTTTTGAATTTAAGTCTGATCAATCTGCTTTCGAGAAGAGATCGGAAAGTGTGATGTGCTGACTAGGAGTTGGAACTGATAGTTTTCTGATTAAGGGTTGGACCAAACTTTTTTGTCCAGGATTCGGATCAAGAACATGCCGTCGAGAGATCGGACAGAATAACCTCCGACCAAAAGTCGGGACAGACATTTGCCAACCAAGGATCACATAAACTACAACAATTAGACCGTTTGAGGGACACTGAATATGGATTCAATGGGTCATAATGGGTTTGAATTTTCATATATCATCGGTCCATACCAAATTACTCCTAACACTATATATCAAACGGAGGTTTTTCCATTGAGAAGCCTCTATATATATATATATATATATATAT
>KE504758.1:711759-727471 GCA_000441515.1 Elaeis oleifera | reverse complement strand
CTTACGAGATCCTAGGTTATAACAACCCTTGAAGGACTCACTCACATGAAAGTGGCTATACGATGGCCACAACAATGGGTTTGGATTTAACAGTATCAATCATTATTAAAATCAAGGAACCATTACAACGCTAAATAGCATTAATCTGCTTTATAATACAACTGATCTATACTATGTGTATTGTTAAAATCTGAGTTCAAAGGACTTAGATCAAGGCTTAGTGTGTTATGACTCCTTTAGTTTGGTACAACCAACATTATGTGCGGTTTGAGTCCAAAATAATATCTTACTGTGCAGTATAATTTGCCTGAGACATGATATTTAAGGATCTTGCATATTAATTGGTTGAACTTATGTGAGGGAATATTATATGATATTTAGTTATTGAATCTTTTTGATTTCCGGTGGAAAAGGTTCCATCATTAAAGCCTTCAATTCTCCACTAGTACTTTATTTATTTGAATCCAACGTCGAACAATTTAGTGCAAGTTGAGTTACATTTAATACTTCCCAACTAGCGAGCTCTAGTTGGATGTGTGGGCCACTCGTGCAAGCAGATATGCGCTCAGTCTGCTCATCTGGCCATGCCATGCATGCTGTGAGGATGAGTCCAACTTGCACTTGCATGAAAGCCTACCTTTATCCTTCCAATCATTTTGGCTTTGATCAGAATTATCTCAATATTTGAGTCAGAGTTAGCATAGGACTATTGAGCTAGATGTTGGAGAGGTCTGTATGGCCAAGCTAGCCGTTAAGGTAGCATTATTGGTTCGTGACATTTTGTAACACTTTTGTTTTTTTGTTTTTGGTAACGGCGTTTTGTAACCCTTTGGTAGTCGCCTATTATAGCATTTATGGGGTAGGAGACTACTTGTTGCAGGCTTTACTTAGACTCGTTTGTATACGAGGGTCATGGCCCAAGCACCCAACTTAAGATGAGATTGGCAACCCTTTCTACCTATGATAGATGACCTTGCTCTCCGATTCTTACTTTCTTGTGATAAGTTCCATCACTTTTATTCTATATTTTCTCATCTTTTATATATTTTCAAAAGTATTGATCTAGGCTAATGGACGCAGTTGATTGGATCAAGCCTTCTATGTGTTTGTGTTGCTATAGGAAAGGGCTAGGTTGAGTTGAATATTAGTTATATGTTGAGAGCGTTAGATCCATCTATCTTATATGAGAGATAATAATGATTTAGAAAAATTTCTAACATGTCATGTGTTCAAGTTTTACTCTATATTTTACTTTCCCAATTCATATTATTTTAAAATTATTTTTATATCTATTCAGTAATTTTTCAATTACCTGCAACAATTACAACAACGGTCCTTGACTATCATATAGGAGCGGTGATACGACTTTATAAGAAATGATATGTAGTAAAACTCAAATTAGAGTTTCATGTAAAATTATTGTTCGACATACTAGTTATTATATCAACTATTATAACATTTACTTTTAGACACCTTATTGCGTTTGTATATTAATTACATATTTAATTCATTATTCATCCTTTTATTTTTTCTTCCAGCAAAGTGACGGGCGAAGTCTAAACATTTACCATAACCTTAGCAAGATATAATCGGAGCGAAGAAACTTTCTACTCCACTTATTATTTATAATCATATTTGTATCCTCATCATTATTGTCCCATTTAAACAATAAAATTTTAACAATGTTTAAAAGAGAAAACAACTATAAATGAATTTTCTTTTTGAAGAGTCTTACCAAAAAATTTTGAAGAATCAAACTATATTTTTGTGCGCTGATTATCCATGATTTTTTCCTTAAAAGTAGCTCATATTTTCCCCTTTTTGTGCGCGGAGTATATCAGGAACGGATTTCTTCCTTTTTGAACAGAGAAAATCATAAGCGGATTTCCTTCTCAAACAGAAAATAACATGAACGGATTTCCTGCTAAAAAGTTCTGAAAAATTCCAACTAATTTTATGCGCTAATTTGACATTTTAAATAGATTTCAAATGCTATCTTTTCTTTCTCTTCCTTTCCCAGATGGAGAAGAGGACCAAGAGTCAGAGGTATCTCTAAATTCAAATGCTGTTATCATAATCTTTTGCTCTAACGATAAGCATCTGGATCCCATCACTAAAATCAAAAGAAATTCTGGGAGAACTCTAAAAGTTCCAAGGTTTCCGAGTCTTCCGGTCCCATACCTCAACCGGCCCCCGAACCGTTCCCTCCTCCCGTATATATAAAAAAAACGAGAGAAATTCCACCGCGGCAACAGCGGAGTTGCGAAACCGTTGGAGCGGAAAACTCCATAAAATCCCTCCTTTCTTCTCCTGCTCCTCCTCGTCCTCCTCTCTCCTTCTCTTCTACTACCCTTGTCCTTCTTCGCTTCCTCTCCAATGGAGTTCGATGAGTTCCTCACACGCAAGCAGTACGTCTACCTCGCCAAGCTTGCCGCGCAGGCGGAGCGGTACGAGGAGATGGCCAGGTGGATGGAGAAGATAATCAGGAAGCCGTGCTTTAAGGACTTCACGGCGGAGGAGCGCAGCCTGTTCGCCGTCGCCTACAAGAACGTCGTCGGCTCTCGTCGCTCCTCCTGGCTGGCCATCTTCTCCATGGAGCATAAGGAGGAGAGCAAATGGAACGAGGCCGACGCTGCGATCATCAAGCGCTACCGTGTCCGGATCGAGGCCGAACTTTCCTCGATCATTGAAAGGGTTCTCGGCCTGCTGGACTCCCACCTCATCCCCTCCGCCGGCTCCGCCGAGTCCAAGGTATTCTACCTCAAGTTGAAGGGGGACTGCTACCGCTATATCGCCGAGTTCAGGGCTTGGGAGGAGCGGAGGCAGGCGGCCAAGGACGCAGCGGCGGCGTACTATGCTGCTCAGGTAGTGTCTGTCTTTTGGGGCTAGGGTTTTCTGGTTCGTGCTACCTCGAACTCGCTCTTGAATCCCGGTTTTTTGCCTTTTTATTGGGGCTATAGTGGGTTTCTCGAAAAGAAACACAAATTTGTCGGAAAATTGCCTTTTTTTTGTTGATATGGTGGTTAGGTTTGGGGTTCTTGATTCGAAACCCCTTTAAGAATCTTGTTTATAGGGTGTCTCGTCTCAGTTTTCTCCGAACTCTTTATGAAATGAATAAAATACCCATAAAAATCTTTTGTAATGGTTTTAACTTACAAATTGGTCATTCTTCTTATTCGGATTCAGGGTTTTCTGGTTTTTGAACTCAAAACACCTTTTTTTTTTTTAATATATTTTTGCGATAATTTACTTCGCTCGTTTTTTATTAAAAATTATTTTTTAAGGATACCGTAAAATTAAAATCGTATTTTAGTGAGAGGTTGCAAATTTGCTTGCTCGGATTTAAATGACAGCCCCCAATGACCATCTCACCTGTATAGGTTAAACGGTGGATAGAAAGAGTTAATTTAGGATTCGGCATTGTTAATTAGATTTGTCCTTCTGGGTTTTTTTAATTGGTTTTGGTTCTGCCATACCCAGGTATTGGTTTTCTTGTTCTTGGTTTAATGCCTTCTATCTGCTTAGAAGCTCTCAACGCGAAGTTGGCGTTTTCTACTCGTTTTTTTTTTTTTTTTTTTTTTTAATATGCCCAACAGAAAAGTCGCCTTCTTTCATGTGAGAAACTAAAATGGTTTTAACTAATAACATCCACATTGCTTAGTTGGTTGACAGACCCCTGCCACTGTGTTATCATGTATGGGATGAAGGAGACAAGTGGATGCAGGGAATCATAATTGGAAGCCAGTAGGATGAACTATGTGCAACACTTTAGGATTCTGATAGGTGTTTCTGATATTCTTTCTTTTGTATCGTCTTTGATGTTTAGCGTATCGCGCATGTGGATCTTGGACCAACACATCCTGTTAGGCTGGAGCTGGCACTCAATTTCTCAGAGTTCTTCTATGATATTATGAATTCATTAGACATGGCTTGTAGCATTGCAGAAAAGGTCCCGTTTTGCTGTATCTTGTTATATCTTGGCTTAAAGAACTCTCTATTTCTTTCATTTATTATTTCTGCACTTGTTTTTTATGTTTAGTATGTTTAGCACATCTTCAATAAGTTTGAGCTCATGTTTCTCACAGATATCGATGTGTAATGATATTTCTTATGCTACATAGAACCGTGCACTGCACATATTAGACAACCATCAACAAATATTTATGATAGTTTGTGATGCAAGATTTATATATCCTATTAAAAAATGAATATTTATGATATTTTGTACAAAGTAGTTAAGTCTAGTTTCAAAATATTAAATGGTGGGGAGGAGAACATTTTTTTTGTGATGGGGAGGAGAGAGAGATTGGGAGAGAAAAGAGAGGGTGTGCAGGAAGAGGAGAGGTTTAGAGAGATAGATGGGAGACAAATTGAGAGGGAGATATAGATGAGAGATCAAGGGAGATTGGGAGGGATAGGGAGAGTGAGTGAGAGAGAGAAGGGGCATTGGGGAGGGCGAGAGAGGGCAGTGAAAATGAGAGAGAGGAACCACCTGGTGGGTGGGTAGTGGGTTTGGAGGTGGGCCGGGCTGCATTGGGCTGAGTTGGCCTTCAGCTGGCTTAGGCCTGGTCAACTTTTCGTTTGGGCTCTATTATATGAGCCTGAACTCAAGCTATGCACTCTTGAGCTAGGCTCATAGCCCGATTGACAGTGAGTCCGGTCTGATGTGCCTCGGCTTTGCCTGGGCCCATTTCTCTCTGTATCTTTAACTCTTTTTCTTTGCATGGCACCTTCCAACCAACTTGCCTTTGCCATTACAAGAAAAGGATGATATTATGTTGATCTCCATCCTAATGTTTGTTCTTATTTTGAATTCAATAGTTTATTAAAGTAGTTTTGGGTAGTGGTCGAATTAAGTAAGCTTTTTATATCAAGATTCCATTATGCAATGAATTGCTGAATGTCATCATTATAAAGAAGACAAGTCATTAGGCATAATCCTCCTATCTGGTAATTGGTAGGTACATTAAATGCTCATTGTTTCATTCATGCAAAATGAGTGCAGGCATTTAAGTCGGCTCTTGATGATCTGGACAATTTGGGTATGGACTTCTACAAGGATAGCACACTTATATTGCAGCTTCTGCGAGACAATCTTACTCTTTGGAAGGCTGGTGCACAGGTATATTCTTGTTTCAGGATCAACTTCGTCTAACATACTAAACTGGTGATGCTTAAGAATTCTTTTATGCTAATAAATTATTTTCATGTGCAGCGCCAGACGGTTGAACCATAGGAGGCATATGCCGGGTGTTCTCCTTAGGGGAGGTGGACTATAACGTCATGTGTCTATAAGCACGTTAGATCAAACATAAGTGCAATTTATGCCACTCAGTTGAATCATTCAGGATTTTTGAAGATTTTTTTAAAAAAAAATTCTTCCAATCCATGTACATCTGCTTGCTTCAGTCTTTTCATGTACTGCTTTTGATCTATTAGGTGCACTGTTGTAGTTTGGATGAATGTTTGGCCTCATATAAATTAAAGTTTCTATGATAACATTCTTGATGTGCAATATTTTGAGAAATCCACCATGCTTGGGGAAAATGACTTAAGGATGCTTATTATTGGAGAAGAATTATCTGGTTAACAATTATAAATGTATTAAAATGCATTATACTCTACATCAGTCTGCCATGTTGTGCAACCATTTTCGTATTCTTAGAAGGTTGATGTCAGGTTGACAGCCGGTCATAACATCTGCTCGGTTCAATCGGGGAGCCTTGTCTAAGAACATGCTCTGTACACAGGATTTGATAGAATAACATCTACATGATGAAGGAACAACACAGGTGAAGTATCAGAATCAACAATTTCAATTGGGAGCATCTCAATGGAGTTCTAATTCTTGTTTATGTGTTTTTCATTCTGCTTCTACCTGCTTAATGGTATAGTAAGGTATGCTATCAGCTGGACATATGAGCAGGTCTAACAGGTTTAACTTCACTGCTTGTTTGAAAAGAACAATGGTGATGATGAACTTCATATAGTGCTCTGTATATGGATTCAAAAGAGCAACAGGAGAGTCCTACCACATTCCACATGCCAAGGGCATGGATTCAAGAGGATCCATCTAACAGGTAGTCAGAGGTGAGACCACATGTAGTAAAATGCATGTTATCTGATCAATGCCACAAATGTGAAATAAGGTGAACCATAGTTTGAGACGTGGATGTGTACCAAATTGAGCACTTCATAATGTTAGTGGTGGCAGGACTACCGTATTAATAAGGTGCAAGTCTTTGAGGTACGGGTTGGACTTTCCTGCTAATCTAATATCGACTGTCTTTAAACTGGACAAAGTGATTGTCTGGCTTAAAAATAAGGGCTGATGCTGTAGTAATAGATCTTTAACTTAAGCAACAGGCAGGGACTTTGTTTGCTAGCCTTGAAGCTTTGCTTGACATCAACGAAGTTTTTGGTAGGAAGCAAATAATAACTAACGATTCTTGTGACAGCATGTGATCAGCCTTGTTTGCCATGGTATGATTAATTTGAGCGGCTATTTCTTTTCGAAATTTCATAAGAATGTGTTGAAGTAATATACTTTAGAGTAAGCTTTGTGGATCCTGCTCCTATCATTACCGCTGTTGTGAATCAAATCAAGGAACACGAGAGGAAGGCATGAGAAGAAGATTTGGATGCAAGGTTTCTGGTTCAGCTTTAATGCTACTTCTTGACCTCCAGGTCCTCTCTTCGGAGACATCCAATAATAAAAAAAAATCCCCACCTGTTGCATTTAAATTGAAATGGAAATATTTATTCCTCCAGTAACTAGTATTGAGAGTCTACTTGAAAGACAGGCATGAGAGGTTTAACTTGGTGCAACTAGGTTGTATTTGTTCAAATCTATTACAACCAACTCAATTTAGATGTAGCCTAGTCCATCTGTTATATCTGGATATAAAACATAAATCCTGTTGGGATATACCGACTAAACATAAATCCTGTTGGGATATACCGACTAGCCCTGACGTCGACTGATTTCGACGCCGACTCACCAACGGATTCCGACGTCGACTCACTGGCGCCGACTCCTTTGTAGATCCTGGCTCCGATCCATTCTCGAGATGGACCAACCGACTTTGTACGACTGATAACGGGCGACGCCGACAGCGACTGCCGGTGATGCCCGGCCTGGACGTGTCGGCCCAACTGGCCAACGCCGCCTCCGACCGTCCGAAGGCCGACTCCGCGTCACCAACTCCATATCGGGTGAGACATCACCGATTCACCGTCGGATTGAAAGACTAGCATCCGACTCCTACAGATCCTCTAGACGCCGACCGTGCTTTTGAGTCGCCACCCGACAACCAAGTTCCGACACATAGTCGGCCAGCCCTCTTTGAAAGATGTCGAACGACCGGCATGGGCTACAATCCTATCAAGGACACGCCATACGACTGCCAGGGGCATTGTCCTGCTAGAGACCTGGGGAATTGTCCTGCCAAGGACGCCAATTAATTTCTAGGACCTGTCAACCCATCAACGACATGGCAACCCCCGACGATGTGACAGCCCAGGGCGATTTGACAACTCTGCAGTTGTCTACATCACTGACGGTGGGACCATACCGCCTTCTACTATAAAACGGGATAAGACAGCAGTTCGAGGTAAGCTAAGAAAAGAAAAGCTAAGCTAAGTTAAGAAAAGAAAAGCTAAGCTAAGCTGAGCAAACCCTATCTCTCCCCTCCGGCTCCATCGCTGGGTCTCCCCTGATTTTTCTCTACTGTTGCCTAGTCTCCTCTCTGACTTGACCGTCGGAGGGTTTCCGCCGGAGGCCCCCTCCGATCCGTGTGGACTTCCCTTGCAGGTGCTCGTTCCCGACGAACCAGACGACGAGGGGATTGGCCGCAACAAATCCAACCCTCCATCTAGGATGTAAGTGATCAACTGATGTAGAACTCATGTAGGGGAGATCATATTCACTACTGATCGAAGGGGATGGACATAATATAATTGAAAGGGGCCAATAACTCCTAGCTTAGTTGGTTTGGCAATTTCCGCCTTAAGCACTGGTCCTCCTCTTCAGTTCACTGTGAGGTCGGTCGAGTGTGAATACCTTTATGGGTACAGGTAGCGCAGTAGATGCAGTATGCGATTTGGATAGCGTTGATTTAACTTAGATGTCTCACTTCTCACTATTCTTCGTTACAATCTTTTAGATTCTTTTGTACAAAGGATTTCTAAGAATTTACCATTTTTTTTTTTTTTTCAAGAATAACTCAGGATCCTCTCTAAAATGTGCATAGACCAAGTTACGGTAGTGAAATCTTAGAACACTTTATTTAGCCTACACATTTGAAAAGAAGATCTTTCTATAGGCGATATCTTTTTACTTCTTTGTTCTTGTTGACTCCAGAAACACTTTTTTTAAAAAAAAAAGGAAACTGTGGAATTTGAGGCTAAAACCTTGCAATGACAACCGCCGGTTGATTCACAGCTTGTTAGCCTTTGAATGCCAATTCCAAATTCGGCACAAGAGATTTGAAAATTAAATTTATTCCATGAACATTGCCAGATTTGCATTTTTTTTGTCATCAATGATGTCCATTCTTAGCTGTTTTGGTCCAATATATCTTCTCTATGAAATTGACAACTAGAACTACCATGTCAGCCATAAGCCACAATTTGAGGGCAAAGTTTGGCTCAGAATTGGTACTGTAGCTAGTAGGACATAATCCAATTCCCATGGTTGGGCAGGATATATAGCTCCATGCATATTACTGAAGCTAGCCTAGACTGATTGCTTGTTCTTTTCTAGTTCAGCTGTACATAGTGGCAACTGCATTGTTAAAACTTAATCCATTGCAACTCAATATGATATGGCTCTTCTTGTCCTGTTCAAACCTCTTCAGGTGATAAGATAGCTACAAGTCCAAATTGCAGAACAAGTTAATATTAGATCCAGGTTAAACCAAGCTTATCCTAGATTCGAACCGAACTCGAACTTCCTATGATCTTATGCAGCCACCCATACACATACACCCACTTGCATTAATTAACTACCAATGCAACAAGTAAATTCCAAGAACTCACACCTTCTAATGCATTACTTGATCCCACATGACTAGAGGATAAATTTCTACTGATCTTGGAGTTGGAGCAGTATGCAATGAGATAAAGCAGGTAGCTTTTAAGGCCAGAGGTGGCACACTGCATGCACCCACAGAGCTCTCCGAGAATATAGGAAAAGATGAAAGCAACCCCTCCAAAGTCTTCGATAAATACGACCACTAAACTAATGCCCACCTCTTGGGAGCACGTACAAAGCACATGACCGCTGTGGAGGGCTCTGCACGGGGTCCTATTCTTATTCAGATTGCCAGTGTGTCCATTTTGACCACCCAATGATCTAAGTAGAGTTTTGGACACCAACTCATGTAAAATACCAGCCAAATTAGTGCAAGTTATGATGTTTCTGCACTCTCTTGGCTAGAAATCCAGGATATGATCGATTTAAACAACTCCAAGTTATCATGAGAGTGTGGTGGCCGTAGTGATACATGAGGCAAATTTACTATGAAACTTGGGGTTTATAGTGATAGTTTTTAGGATTTCGACACAGATAAATGGATGACTTAGTGCTGCCCGGAGAGGGGGATAAGTTGGCATATGGTTGAGGTGAGCATGACTAATTATCTGACTCCACTTGAACTTAATGCACAAGTTATGGCAATATGTGAGCCTGAATACCAATGGGGTACTAAAATACAGCAAGACTAACCTCAACTTCATTGTATACTTAAATGGAGCAGTGCTAGTCTAACTCAGAAATATCCCAGAAAATACAACTAAAAGTCTAGGTCAACTTTAAATTACCTTGCAAGTATGTTTTCAGTCAGGTGACACCTCTTTCCTTGGCACCTGCATGAAGAAGAGAATTGGATTTGATGCTGGAAGTGGATGCTTTTGTTGTTTTTTCATAATATTCAAAAGATCCAGCGCAAAACTGTGGATTCTTACTTTTTGATAATTTTGAGGGTGTCAACTAGCTAGTTTAGTTGGTCCAGGTGTTGGACACCATGACCTGTATTTGATCGATTCTGTCCTCGTCCCAAATTCGGTCGGACTTTCTCCCATTCTATTTCTCATGCACACACATGTACACACATACATGATATATGCCATATTAAAAGCACATGCCCAACTATTCAGTGACCTTAGGTAATTTAACACTTGCTTTTGAAATTTTAGTAAGTGATGGAAGTAAATATTTTAGAGATACAACATGTTGCAATTAAGGGTTAGGAAGAGACATGGCAAGACCCTATAAACCCATAACTTGGATTGGCTCGAGAACTCGAGGTTGGGCTGAAATGGAGGACGACAGACCAAGGGGCAAGAGATGCTACATTCTGATCAAGCCTCTAAGAGCAACTCGAGATAGCGACCATATGAATTTCGATCTTCTCTAGTTTATAATTGAATTGGAGAGATGTAGCTTGCAATCACTGATTGTCTACTGTGTGATAGCTCATGATTGAGCCCAATCTGCCCTTCCTAATAATTTTGCCCTACTTGAGCTAGACTACTATTATTCAATATGTCTGACCTCCCCAATATTGCATATGCAATGTGGGATTTTATATACACCTGCATTGGTCCTTAAACAACACTGTTGTTTAAGTTCTAATATCCTCATTAGAGGAAGGTTTTAATCACAAATACCATAACCAACTTCTTGTGTTGTGGTCAACCCCGAAAGGACTTGTACTGCAAGGTTCTTTTGACTAAGATTTTAAATCCCATGGGTCAGGATTATCTTGATTTCCTATGGAATGGAATGTATTGACGTCTTCATTCTATCCTAATATTTGAGACAGAAGATGTCTCAAGACATCCCGATCGAGATGTTGAGATGATAGCAGGATGATTTTATCCCAACATATGGGATGGTACTCTATCCTGATGTTCACGAGATGTCCTGGAATTTGAATCCTTGACCCTAACTACATGAGTTATAGGTTATGTCATCTCTGAAGCCATTATGATAACCTAAGACCTCACTAAAAAGGGGAAGGCAAAAGGTTATGATTTAGGGTCATTGGCCTAAACCAAGCATGCAGGGCCTCCCCAATGCATTCTCAATCTGGGACTAAATAAATATATGTGCTCTGATGGGCATGTATTTAGTCCCAGATATGTTTCATTCTGCCAGCAACCGGCCAGCTCCAAGGATTTGTTCAGCCTCGGTAATCCATGCTAAGCTGAGGATAAGTGGCGTGGCAGTCAAGCGAGCACTTGGAAACTCTTTAGAAGGTGGAGAAAGCCGTGGAGACACGGTTGCTCGGCGAGGACTGTGGAGACGCAGAAGCCGTGGCGGATGTCCTGGAGGCATATTGATGGAGGACAATGGCATAGAGGGGTGTTGCACATGTACGTGGGGACTGCCCACTGTTTATGACGATAAAGTGACTGGTGACCACTAGGATTTAAGGTTGGCAGAGAAGTAAGATGATACTTTTTAATGCCATCTCTTAACCTTATCTCTGCATACTTTTAAGGTGAGCAGCCATAGTTTATAAGGATCATGTCTTAACCTTATCTCTGTGTACTTATTTAGGTTAGAAATCAAGGATGGTGGATGGTAAGGTAGGTCATTAAAAACACAAGACGAACTAGAGAGAGAGAGAGAGAGTAATGCTGCAGCTCAAATAGCATATTAGAATTGAAGGTTATAATATGTCTTGGAAGTCTTCTTTGAAAAAAAATGTCTGGGTTTACTTTTGACCTTTTGGGCTGTACTCACACTACAATGGTGTGGTCGCCTGCATGTACCCAAAAAAATAAAAAAAGAACTTCTGGAAGGAAATATTTGTTGGCTCTAGAGTAACATTCATGCTTGGGCTTGCACATTTATCAGTAGCTACTATATGGGGAAAGAAGAGTAATGCTTTATGCACCAGGAATAGAAGTGTTACCACACTCTAAATTACTGAAATAGTAGTTGATAAGTGGGCAAAAATAGGGAATTCGTTATAAACAACTCAAATGGCAGAGCTAGATTCTGACATAATACTGCAACTGCGGCTGCCAATTGGGCATGTGTTGGTATTCATAATTAAACGTGAATTCAATTAAATTTAATTTTTTTTTAATGATTTACAATCTAAAATTCAGAAAAAAAAGGTCAAATATAAAAAATTCTGTCCCATATGATGTCTTCATCAATGCTGCAACATTGTTATCACAATCACATCTAAAATTCACCCGTAGAAGTCCTTGTGATAGAAGTTTGAGTAACTAAAACTTCAAAATGATAATGATACTTAAGGCTCATGAAACTTTACTTGAATCCATGCATTAGAAGAAAATTCAAGCACCATGTACAACAAAGACAACACAAAGATACACATGCACAAGGTAACATGGAGGTGGAGACTATTTGATGATCATGTATACTTGTTTTGTTCATGGATTATGCATGAAATATCTTCAGAATCCTTGCTTCATGTTTCATTTAGGGCTTCATGCTGACTCGGAGTGTCAATGAAGCCTTTGTTTAGATCCACTGCACCTAATTTTTGCTTGGGCTACATGTGATGCACAACAGATGGAATCAGTATGTGAAAGAAATGGGATTAGAGTGTGAACCAACCACCCGCCCCCACATCGATTCCCACAAACTCAGCATTCCATCTAGAGCAAGCCAAAAATCTTAGAACACCTAAATATGATTAACCAATGGTAGATGACAGAGGGTACCAACTACTTGGTCTAAAACACCATATATTATCTTTCTTAATAAACTATTTATGACACTTTGTTGACTGTTATTTAAATCCTTAATGGGGGAAAAGAAAACTGATCCATGTGCTGTTTATGGATTCTAATGCATTTTAAAGTTGTATCAATCCACATGGTAAGATTGGACCACAATGTTATGACTGTATGTGATACCAAGTTACTTTTCTTGGTCATGCGGCATGTTCTATGTATTTGTTTGTGGTTGTTTTTCGTTACTGATCATATGTTTTTATCCTGGATTAGAATTTTCATTACAATTACAAACATAGAGATGCAAATAAGCCAAAGCCAACTGAACTTTGGATTGTCTGGAATTAGATCTATACATCAAGAGGGTGTTTAAACTTTACTTCAAACTATACTTGCTTTTCTAAATTGGGATTGCACTTAAAAGTGTTGCTTAGCATTCAAAGCTGATTACCTTTGTTTTTTTTTTTTTTTTTTTTTTTTTTTTTCACGAAAAGCAGATATGAGATAACAAATCAAGTTGTCCTCTAAGATTTTGAATAGAGGTGTGACTTGTTTAGTAGTAGAACCCTAACATGTATGTAGATCAAGCTCATTGATTAAGTGTAGCTCAAGCTGTTTATGAATGGCTGGGTTAATTTTCAGCCTTGCATATATATGATCATGCGCATCATGCAGCTGCGTGTGCATACACATACACAAGGAAGGTGAGGGGGTAGATGTACGCACATACACACATGCAAACAAAAGGATTGAGAGAGAGAGATTAACATGATTTATTATGAAGATGGATGCCCAAGCAGAGACATGGTGGTCTCCTACTAGCTGTAGTAAAAGGGACTGATTGGTTGAGTGACAGTACCGAGAGCTCGAATCTCAAACTGAGGCAAAAACTAGTCTCCTTAGACCGGAGAAAAGATTGTCTTTCTTAGGGAAGGCTAAATGTGTCCACACTTGTGCTTGCCAACTCTAATAGCAAAAACCAGGACAGCAGAGAGAGAAGATATGTGGATTGCTCATGCAAATCTAAGGGCATGTGCTCAAGACAAGGATAAAGCTAGCGTTCCCTCTCTGGTCCAATGAGAAGTTGGGTCACATAAAGGGAGGAGACCAAAGGCCAATATGATAACAAAAGGAACATTTCAAAGGGAATCAGTGAGAAGAGAGTGGGGGCATATCTCTAACCGAAAAAAGAGCTTGAAAGTAGATGCTTGCAAGCATCCAAGCAGAGATCCAGGTCCCTTCCATGTTATTTCTCGCAAAAATTGGAGAAAATTAAGGGAATATTTATCAGAAAAGAGTACATATATGAAGAATTGATTGTGAGGTTCTTATCATAAAATCTCAGTTCTTTAGTTCTTCAGTTGTTTACATTGGTGATATCAGATGTGTTAACATCAAGGCGAATCATGATTCATAAAAATATCATAACTTGATGGTTCCAACTACATGGATAGTCAATTTGGCTTGGCTTGCATCATTGATCTCCATCATGGCATTGTGATCGCATGGATAATTCTGATGGTGTGTAATTTTGATTTTTTTTTTTTTTGTACTGGATTTAGGAAGTCCATGGTCAATGTTATACTCTTTCTGTTGGACTAAGCAAGCACGTAATGCATTAAAAGCACAGCCAAAGGCTGTGGGTGGTCCATCCTCAAGCTGCCATAAATTATGGTTGTGGTTGAGTAATGCAATAGGGGAACAAATATGATGGATCTTGCTGCATCTAATGCCTAGTTGATTAGTTGGCAAACTTAAAAACATTTAAGTTACCAAGGTGCATCAGAGAATGCATTGGGTTATGTGGATCCTTGGTAGGATAAGGTGCAGAATGATATTAATTAGATTAGAGTCACCACCCTGGCTCATAACATACACAAACAAGTAAACTTCATGAAAAGTCTGATTGCATAACAATTAAGTTCATTTACATCCTACAAATAGGCTTTATAATAACTAATATAGTCATTGGTGAAACATGCTAATTATTAAAGAATAATATATGATAAATTCTCTTGTTACTTCAAGAATATATAATACTGTTTCTCCAACTTCTAGAACTAGGCAAGTATATAACAAAGTTCAACACACTGAAGCTATTAGTGCAACTTGGTCACATGGAGAGCTAGATTTATTAGACACTCATGGCTCATGAAATATCAAGCATTGTAACTTATTCTAAACATATCCTAGACCCGTTAATCAAGTAAATTCGTAAGCTTACGGTCTGAATTCTAGTTGGCAAACTAATTTTGAAATCTAAGTTGAAGTAAATTCAGAATCAACCTGACCTACAACCCCAGTGTTATGCTGCTATTGGATATTGTAGCAGCAACAAGATTAACTCATGATTGAATTACATAAGATTACATATAAAACACGAGGACAGAAGCACGCCAAGAGTGCGCAGAGGTGCAAGAACATGGTAAAAGATGAACAAGAGAACACAGTGAGTAAGCCGCATGCCTTTTGTGCCCACTTACAAAGAACAATGGGGACAAGACAGAAACATGGCAGGTTGTGTTCACACTTGGCAAGCCTAGATACATGGGCACAAAATAATTAGAAGAAGACGGGTTCAGATGGAGCTCGTGAGGGTGCACAAATATCTAAACAGGGAAAGAGTTTCGAGCTCAAGAAGAGAGTCAATTTAAACATTATTGTATGACTGTTAACTTTGAGTGTGGGTTAAAGAAGATTGAAAAATAAGAATGGTAGAAAAGTGGACTGCACAAAATTAGGCACAATAATTTCGAAGTGTTTGGCTTTCGACTACTTATGACCTGAATCCTGTATATAGATGCAGGAGTCCCTTGTTGACCATGTGGTCCTATTATCACTACTTCAGGAACTCAACTGAGCTGCTCAAACCTCAAATGTTGAATTACCAGTAAATTAACAAAAAAAAAAAAAAGATGACCTGAGGATGTATATAAATGCAGGAGTCCCTTGTTGACCATGTGGTCCTATTATCACTACTTCAGGAATGTGA
>KE504758.1:697718-710923 GCA_000441515.1 Elaeis oleifera | reverse complement strand
AAAAAGATGACCTGAGGATGTATATAAATGCAGGAGTCCCTTGTTGACCATGTGGTCCTATTATCACTACTTCAGGAATGTGAGGGACAGAAGAAATGTGAGGAACTCAACTGAGCTGCTCCAACCTAAATGTTGAATTACCAGTAAATTAACAAAAAAAGATGACCTGAGGATGTATATAAATGCAGGAGTCCCTTGTTGACCATGTGGTCCTATTATCATTACTTCAGGAATGTAAGGGACAGAAGAAATGTGAGGAACTCAACTGAGCTGCTCAAACCTCAAATGTTGAATTACCAGTAAATTAACAAAAAAAAAGGTGGTTGGGTTGCATCTAAAGAGTGGGATGCTAGACTTAAATGTAACCTTATGTTTAGAAAACTAATTTTTAATCTACACTCCTTTCTTTGAGTAATTTTGATAATGAGGACAAGAGGAAGTCCAACCGAAATCAGGGTGAGGGCAGGTTTAAACCCAAATCACTGCATATCCAATATTTAGTGACTTTTCTAACTCAGCTAATCGGAAACACCGAGGAAAGACGAATTACCAACAATAGATTTTAGAAGGTTTCAAACAGAGATGCATGGTATGGACTGGATTTATCACTGATGTCCATAGTGGCTGAATTGTGTTTCTTCCAAATAGGATATAGCTTAATGAGTTGATCATGTCGAGGCTATTTAGTTTGTCAAGTAGACCTCTTAGAACAAGTCAAACAGATCATGACAAGAAAAAAGGGAAGTAAATAGGTCCATTCATTGTGGCTTTACACTCTTATGGTACTTACTAGCTAGTGCTTCATATAAAGTTTCACTGATGACACTGCATTTGTATATTAAATATAACTGAAGATACAGATGGTGAGATGAAATATAAAGAATACTTAAATTAGTTACCTTAAATCCTCCATTAATGGTTGGAACACTTCAATATTCCCTTGATTTCCTTAAAAAAGGACTAATGCTTATGATCTATGAAACATATATAAGTTGTTCTATAATTATCTATGGTAGAGATTTTCACTAGATCACTGAGTGGGCCTGTGAGATTTTGCAAGTTTTTCGATTCTTCCTTTTCAACCAATGCATCACGCTTCTGGTTCTCATTGCATAATAGCTTGTATTATTTTCTCTTAGAGGCAGTGTGACAAAGAGGCCAAAGGGGATTGGGTATGGCACCAAAATTAGTAATTATGAGTGCATCTTACTAAGTCCCATATTATAATTTTAAGATTTGATCAGATTCTACATTCTTTCTACTATCAAAAAATAAGAGCACAAATTGGAGAACTTTTTATGTGCTTGTATGTCTCAATGAGGAAAAGGAACAAAAAAAAAAAATCATATAGGTGTTCCTCTTGAACAAAGTTATATATAATACCTACAGCTTTGGTATAAATATGTTATTTAGTCATAATTGCTTACCTGCCACTCAAATTTTGTTCCACTTTTCATTAAAATATATTAAAAGTTGCACTTCTAACACTGACATGTTTGAATTGTGGCTTGCCCCAACGGTCATACTTATATGCTTAACAACTAGACATTCTAAGTCCAATTTCTGAGTGTATCTCGGAGAATTTGGACTAGGATAATTATAGTAGGATAACTTTTCGTCTCTCTCTTCTTTTTTTTTCTTAAAAAATATTGATGCATGTTACACTATATGTTTTCTACTACATATTCCACATTGTTTTTGCTAGATAAATAATAAAATTGAGTAGCTTGAACATGCATTTTGCGTAAAAATTTGAAGAAGGTTGCATTAAACAAAGTGGCTATAAAGTTGAACACTAAATAAATATAATAAAAATTGAAATGCTTATGCATAGCACGCCATATGAGTGCAATGTGGCTGATGTTTATTATGATCAAGAGTTTGCATTTGGGCAATTGTGATATAAATGAATAAAAGGCATTCGTCGATTAGTAGAACATAATATATGTGCAGTGAGAATTCCCTATAACAATGCCTATAAACTTAGGTTAATAAATTTTTTCTGGTTGGACCTAGTCCAAGACGTATTTCCATCCATCTCATGATATGAGGAAGTAACAAAGAGGTCAAACAAGTGGTTGAGACAATCTCATCACATTGATTGTAAATAAATATAATACTATTTTTATTTTATAGTTTTTATTTTTTTATCTTTATTTACTACAATATTTTTATTAGTCCAACTAAAGGAGCCATCAATTAAGAGAAAAGATTAATCCTTTTTTTATTCATTAATGCATCAAGTTTTAAGTATAAGTAATGTAAGGAGAATATATAATAAAGGGAAGACACCAATATAATGCACAGCACCAATTCAGAGGAACATGCTAAAATTAGAGACTTCTCTTTCTAAAATAAATTAAAAAATTATAAGATGTTAATTTAAATGGTTACCTTAAGTATATTAGTTATGCATTACTCTAAAAAAATAAATAGTTATAATTTATAAAAAAAAATCTTTCATTACTAAATTATGACATTTATAGATTGTAAGTAGTCTATATACATGTCCCACTCAATTATACCACTCCATTAGTTTCTTTTGCATTTAATATAGGAATAAGTTGGATACATTCGTAAGCATTGATTGATTTTAAAAGAATAGACAGTAGATTGCAGATACAATAATAATTTCTATATTCCTAATTTGGACATCATTTTACTCTAGATTTCTTTTGTAAGCATGATAAGAAGGCTTATTTTTTGTATTTTTTAAAAAATTATAAATATTAAAGCCATATATTTTATTCTATCCAAAAAAAAAATCTGAGATGCAAGTCTTATGCAAAACTGAAGATTAAACTAGAAATTATGTCAATCTACCATAAGACATACCGTAGCTTAGCCATCAGAATTTTTGGAAATTAATCCAAAAAATGAAAGATATAATGGGCAATTGTTCTCGTTATTTTTTTTTTAAAGCTGGGATTACGCTTCCTTCATGACCTAGAGGTTGGGAAAAGGCCAAAATTAGTGTCATTATTAATAGTTCTGAGCGAAACGGTAATATCTGGCATCTGAGGAAAGGGCGCACTCGTCCCAAAAAGGAAGAAAAACATAACGCCGGCTGCTATTGGCCAGCAAACCTTTAACATAAGTACTTTACCAAAATGCCCTCAACTTTTACTGAAAGGTCCTCACAAAAGTGACGTCCCTTTCTCAATCCTCCCTTCCTGTCCCTGGAGAATTCTGTTTGACCGATGGGGACCGTGCCGCTTGCCCCTCTGAACCCCCAAAATGACCATAATACCCTATTATTTATATCTTACGTATATATACCCGGTAAATCTACCATCGGATGCCAGAAAACCTGTCATTATATCTTGCCAGACAACCATATATCTGATAATTATTTTAAAAATATATTTTATGTAATTTTTTTAGACATAAGAAGGATGATATATATTAGAAAAATTCAAAAAAAAAATCTTAAAGAAATGTTCTAATGTATGATATAACGTAGTCAAAGATCTAAAATAAAATGAAAATAGCTTTTAACCTAATATTTCATTATCATAAAAAATCAATTTTATATTTTATCATAATATTTTAAATATTATATTTTGATAAAATAAAGATACTAGATATATTCATCAAGCTTTATATATATATTTATCAAGTTTCATGCGTGCGAGTTTTTTAAGAAAATCTATATGGAGAATGAATTTGATTTAATGATATCAAAAGAACATCATGACAAAATTTAAAACATTGTCCAAATGCATGATTAAATGAATAAGAAATGTTAGAAGTATAATAATCACTTTAATTTATAATTTTTATTGATTAGTATATTAAATATATATCTCCTATTATATATAATTTTTCACTCTTTATTTATAATATCTTTTAGTCTTAATTTTAGATTAAATTTATCTTTTATTTTAACACTAGATAGAGAAAATCACTATCAATATTAATTATTTACTAAATATCTTTTAATGAGTCGGAGAGAGTGGTGTTTTTGTTATGTGCCTTTTTATTAATGGTAATAAGGGGAGAAGGTTGTGACTATGATGGTCATTTTGGAAATGGCTATCCTGTAAATACATTGCAAATCCATGGCAGACACAATAACTCATCAGCAGCTTCTGTTGTTTTGGGTCCCGAATCCCTGCACTACATCATGTGTACAAAGTCTTTGTACAAACCGCATCATCAGTATCAGATCAGACCCTAAAATCAACCCATCAATTATCATATCATCATACTATAATCAGTATCATCTCTTCAAACCCTAACGCCACCACCCCACATCCCACCTTTCCTTTCTCACTGAGGGCTGGGAAAAAGAGAGAGAGAGTGTGTATTTTTATCGTTTCTGAGCCCTTTTTCCCCTTCCTATTATCCCCATTTTCTGCTTGCTATTTCTCTCCCCTGTTCCCCCAAATACTCTCCTCTCTCTTCAATCCACTCCCGCAGTAACCCTCTTTCCTATGCAACAGCGCCTTCCTCCTCCTCCTCTCTTCCTCTGCCCCTCCCCTTCCCACCATTAACAAGGAAGAGCGCCCACCCAAAATCCCTCATTTGCTCCACAGCAAAGAGACCCATTTCAAGGAGGAAGAGGAAGAGGAAGAGGAGGAGGAGGAGGAAAGCGAAGAAACCAAAGCCCCGCTTTTCTATCACCAAACCATCTTCTATCCTTGGTCCATCTATTATTTCCATCAATCTATAATCCATCTCTCTTGGTTGAGATGAGTCCAAGCTATGCTTGCATGTCCTCCATCCTCCTCTGCGCCGAGGACACCAGCAGCATCCTGGGCTTTGATGATGATGAGGAGGAGAGTATCCGGGGGAAGAGGCCAGGCTGGGCCACACAAAAAAGGAACGATTTTTATGGGGATTCCTTGATGGTTTTCCCCTCCAGTCGGATGAGTGCTTGGCTCGGATGGTGGAGAGAGAACCCAAGCATTTGCCCCGGGGTGACTACGCTGAGAGACTGCGCTCTGGGGCCCTGGACCTGTCCATCAGAAGAGAATCCATCGATTGGATTTGGAAGGTGAGATTTTTAGTCGTTTCTTTCTGTATTGTCAGGATATTATTCCTTTAATTTCTTTCTTTTTACCACTATTTTACTGGTTCTTTGATGTTTTTTAACGTGATTTTAGTTCCAGTATGATCATTTTGATGTAAATAGATCTAAGGTTACTGAGATTATGAGTCAACGTGGATGCATTTGATGTTGTTGTTCTAATTGCTCTGTTGGTGTTTTATTTTTGCTCCAATCATTCTGCGGATTGTGTTTTCGGGGTATCACTGTTCTTGTTGTTTGATTAGTGCACATGGATATGGAGGTGTGGTTGTTTGTGGCTTCAATAGTTTGATGTGATGTGTTACTGCTCAAAGCCCGACCTGATGGGTGGACGAGCTGGCGAGCAACGCTGTTCTGCTCGGTTAGGTTGGAGGAGTGTGTATGGTGCTGGAGGTGGTCAATAACTAGAAAAGACAATCAGAGGGTCACCAGAACAAGTTTGGCGGGGACTCTTTGATGCTTAAATCAGACAGAATTTCAAGAGAAATAGGGAGATGAAAGAAATGAAAGAATGAGAGTGACTCCTCTCCTCTCAAAAATCTGCCTGACTTAAACATCGGACAGTCCTCAGCAAGCACATTCCGGCAATCCTCTAATCGTCTTTCTCTTGTTGCAAAACAGCACCAGAGCCATACATGCTCCTCCAGCCCAACAAACTCGCTTGGCAGTGGTGAAATTTATGTTACCTTCAACTGTTGCTTTATTTTCTTTCTTGCATTTTGATCCCCATTACCTCTTTTGATTGATGGCATTTATGATTTATTGGACAGGTTCATGCCCATTACAGTTTTGGACCTTTGAGTGCCTATTTATCTGTGAATTACTTGGATCGGTTCCTCTCAACCTATGAGCTTCCTGTAAGAATCCTCATAAAGGCCTTGAATCTAGTGTTTCTTAGAAACATTACATTCATTCAAGTAGATATAAGCATTGGTACGGCATAAGTGAAACGAATTAATTAACTCGACTCGATTCCTTATCATTTCTATTTTTAGCAAGGCAAGGCTTGGATGACGCAATTATTGTCGGTGGCATGCTTGTCATTAGCAGCCAAGATGGAGGAAACTGAAGTTCCTCTATTGCTGGATTTGCAGGTGAAGTAGGCATCATTAATTGAATTTTCTGATTCTTGCCTTTAAATATCTTAATTTCCCTAATTTGTATTATATAGGTTGGGCAGTCAAAATATGTATTCGAGGCTAGGACTATTCAGAGAATGGAGCTTCTGGTTCTGAGCACCCTCAAATGGAAGATGCAAGCTGTGACTCCTTTTTCTTTTATAGATTACTTCCTTCACAAGTTCAATGATGGTAATTCTTCCTCCAAATTATTGATATCCCGATCCACGGAACTTATTTTGAACACAGTTAGAGGTATGTTTCTTGTTCAAAGATATAAAATCTTATCTCTGATAGTTAAAAGAGAAATGTGTAGCTTGTACTTTGTTGCTGAGAGTGTGTAATTGAAATGCAGGGACAGCTTTCTTAGCATTCAGACCTTCGGAAATTGCTGCAGCTGTTGCACTGTCAGTGTTGGGAGAAACCCAAACTGTGGATGTCGAGAAGGGTGTGTCTTGCTGCATCCACATATCAAAGGTATATAGTTCTAGTTATTTTGATTTGTGGCTACAATTTACTTAGACAATGTTCTATTTTTCATATGAATAGTAGGTTCATGTCGCATTTCACAGACCTTTTAATAATTTGAAGGTTTTGATCTGGTTTGTGGTTGCTGCAGGAGAGAGTGCTGCGATGCTGTGAAGTAATTCAGGAGAATGTACTGATGAGAAATAGGCTGCTTAAAAATGCTAGCCCAACGGTTTCTTCAGTGCCACGGAGCCCAATTGCAGTGTTAGATGCCGCATGCCTGAGCTATAAGAGTGATGATACAACTGTTGGGTCACATTCTACATGCCATCATCCTTCTCCAGCTAGCAAGAGGAGGAAAATATGCACATCTTCAATCCCATGAAGATGGGGGTTTTCTGGGTTCTGCTCACCTGTTTTGGGAGGTTTTGGTACTATCAAACAAGTTAGTCTGGTTTGGCTAGTGGGTGTTTTGTGTGGTCAGAAAGTTACCAACAAAAAAAAAAAGGAATGAAACTTGGCAAAAACAAGGAGCAAAAGAAAACAAAGATCAGATGTTTTGGGTGAGCAGTACTCATCTCTCTAATATGAATGAATCTGTGAAGCACCCACCAGCAGTTGAATTATCAAAAATGCAGAGGCAGAAAGGAGAACAGAGAAAAGTGGATGCAATGATAGAAAAATGGAGAGAAATGTATGCTTGGGCGAAGATAGAGGCTGCCAAAGATAAACTGAGCGGTGTTTTTGCAGTTTGCTTTTCTTTTTACCATTAGGGAAAGGTCCCTGTGGGTATGAAAACGGACCACTGAAAGAGAAAATAGACAGGAAAAGGAGGAAGTGGGTTTTTTTAAGAAAAGCTATTTATCATTAACATTATTTATGTGTTTACTTTCCTTTTTTCTGTATTTTTGGTGTCTGCCATCCTATTGTTTGACTGCTTGTCTGCTTAGACTTTGTAGTTTGCTTCCTTTATGATATAGGAGTGCTTCTAGTGGGTAGAAATCTTGGTAGACAACATATAAAACCCTCGAGGGGGAGAGAATCTCCATGTTTATAAGGTGAGTGGGGGGATCCTCCCCTTGGAAGTTTCAGTCTCCAATTAAAGTTTCAGATAGTGTTTAAAAAAGGAAGGGAAGAATTATTCCCTACTGGATTGGGTTTTCTTTGGGCAACTCTTTGTTTAGCATTGTTTGTCGTATCTAAGCAGGAACATTAAGTATATCCCAAGATCTAATCTATTGCAGGCCATGCCAAATTGTGTATATAGTACTCTGGGTGGGTGGAGTTTGTAGTGTTTGTGCATAAAGATTCTTTAATTCAAGCTAAGCTTGTTTTAAAAATTAGAAAGCGAAAGGTATCCACTGAGATCCACTTCACATAAAAGGTTACCACATTCTTATATTCAACATTTGGGGGGTGGCACTATGACTTTGTTATATCTCTTCAGTCAATTGTGTCTAGCACATCACTTTTGTCACATCTTGGTTCAATAGATAATGATGGCATGGAAAGGATGGGCAGCTAAAGAAATGTGCCTCTCCTGTTGAAAGAAAATATTGAGCCTCATCCTTTTGACAAAGGCTTCATTGAATAATACAAGCGGGTCTATTGTCACAATCTCTTATTGAATAATACAAAGGCTTCATCCTTTTGAGGAGGGGAGCAGTATTTGTATAGCATGTCCCAAAGAGGATTTTACTAGGCCTGAGCTAAAAGGGAATGGCTTGACTGCTTTCTTTTGAATGTTATGATTATTAATGTCCTTATTTGCCATGGTCCAGACATACTGTGCCCACTGTTTTTAGATCTATTTCCCAATGATGCTAACAGTAAAATTGCACTTGAGAAGAGAGGTGGTGATTTTGTTCAAGACATATTAATCCTACCAGTGAGAAGAGTCCCGAGTAATTTGGTCTATCATCTATGGGGTCTGGTTAACATTGGATTTACTATGTGTAAACTGGCAGTGGGAAGAACTCTGAGATCATCGTGATATGAGATCGCTGTACACTTGGACTTTGTGATCCAACTCTATTTAAAGGCGAGGAAAAAAATGTAACAAATGCAGCACCGTGAAGGATTAGGGAGATTATGAGCTTTGAGTTGTAGTGAGGCTTTGTACTAGTTTAAGGGTCTGTTTGGTTGGGATTGATCTGGTATAGAAAATAATCTCATATTAGATTATCATATTTGGTATGAAAAATTGAAGAGAGAGATGATAACAAAATTGGTATATTTCATGTTTATTTTTTAAAGAGAATGTAAAATAAATACTATGGAGGGTTAATATTGATAAATTTTTAATAATGATAATTTATATTTGATAAAAATAACTTCGATACATTTAATAAAGAGAGGTGCAGAATGAGACATTGGTGATAATAAAAATATCAAAAAAGATAAAGCTCAAAAACTGTAATATATATGTAGTCATGAAATTTATTTGATGTCTTTCTAAATTTATTCAATAAAAATTTTTATAAGAAATTAAGATATAGATGACGTTATACAAAGAGTTATGTGATTGTAGTTATTATATAAAAATTGATTAGAAATGATAATAATATTTTAGATTAAAAAATTATTTGATGTTGATGGTATATTTATAAATTTTTTTTCAATATCATTTTTCAAAGTAATTTTTTAACTAGCCAAATATAATAAAAATTATTTTTTTCTATAATTATTTTTTAAATAAATAATTTTAGAATTTATCAAATTAGGGAGTAATTTCACGTACCTCAACTAAATGGACCTCAAGGTGTTTAGTAGATCATTAGACAATTATTAGAATGATTCCATCCAAATTTGCCCTTGTTTAAATGTGCTCCATGCACTTTAAATAATTTTCACTGTATTTTGACCTTCTATCCACATCTCTAGCTTTAGTGCAAGATTATTATATGAGTGTTAACACCTGCGAAACTTTCTTAAATACCCAAGTGAAGAGGTAGAATGGGAATTGAGAAGCTTCCATCCTGCTGGCCCGCCATTGAAACTATTGGTTGGATCAGGTCCACCAGCACAGCGGTGGACCCTGGTGGACCAGTCCACCCAGAAGCAACACGGACAAAGGAGGACGGAAATTGCAGCGAGGACCGCAAGTCATTCGACAAAATGTTTGAGTCGTGGGCTTCTGGGGTTGGTGATGGGAGACTCAGAGGCAGGGCATCTTGGAAAGTGACAGCATAAGGGAAGTGGGAGCAGGGGGAGAGGGGGTTTGAAATGAATCGGGAGCCTACGAGACTCGAGAGAGAGAGAGAACGCGGATGACGTATGTTGCCGTACATGCCTTCATCTCCTTTGAGATTGGTAAATTTGGAGATAATGGAGGAAGGTGACGATGGCATTTTAGTCATTTTAAGACCTCCGTATTGCATGCCATGCTACCCCTTGTGTTAGACCGATTCTTGATTGTGCGCTCTCCACCGTGCATATGCTCAGGGATTTGTACTGATTTACTTGTACCTGATGCGTGTAATAATTTCTCCATTTTAAGAGGGCCGTCAACGACATCACACGACAGGTGGATGAAAGGGCAAGATTGTAACGAAAATAGATTTAGGGACTCCATTGAAATTTTAAAGTGCATGGGATATGTGTGCAACGCGAATAAAGTTGAGAGGATAAAAGATAATTATTTATATTACAAAATAGTGGATAAAAAAAAACTACATATAATTTTGTAAGAGAGATGTACTGTCTTGAATATTAGGCATGTTTTTTTGTGAGATGAATACCGTAGCTGTCTGAGTGACAGATTTTATTATTGAGCATACTGGAGAAGCACTTTGGACTAAGATGAGAATCATTTCTGGACAACTCTAAGATGTTTTATTTTTGATTTTTTAATTATATTTATAAAAAGTTATTTAAATGAGCCGTCTTATCAAAAAAAAGAAAAAAAAGAAAAAAAAGAAGGGAGACTAGGTAGGACTTCATGCTGACCCTGTCCATTTGAGCTCTTCTTACTTCCTGTGTTGATTTTATAATGCATGGTATACAAATTGAATGGAGACTTATTCCTTGGAATAATGGTAGTATTTTTGTATCAGAACCTCAGAGGTGCTATAGGTAGAATCTAATTTTAATTATGTATCTAGTTGCTTACTGAGATCTCACAATAATTATTCAATCTAAAAGTGAACTACAAGGTTCAAAAGTCTGCAGCGAAGTAGTGCTTCCAATGCCCTTGAAAGGTATTACCAAAATACAACTTGATTAAGATGTTCATTTTGACAAGAAAATATATAGTTATGTAGACTGGTACTGAAGGTTATTTTCCAACATACATGTGTATTGCTGTCTTAATCCTAGTACTGAGGGTTCCTAACTATAGATTGAAACCATTTAATTAGCAGCTTAAATATAGCTGGTTGTTAGTTGTTTCGTAATGTCTAGAAGAATAGGCAAAATCATCTTAAGTCTACATCCAGAATCATGTCACTATGACCCTTTTTTTTTGGGGTTGGTACAATACTATGATAAATTATTGACCAAAGGAAGTAAGAAAGTGATGGGACCCCATTTAAGTGGCCAAAATGAGGCCATGTATCCATCAATTTAATTGAATGTGGAAATCAAGTTTTACAGTTGCTATCATATTGATTTATGGATCTAACCACCGTGTGAGAAAGAGGTAGAAAGAAGTTTACCTTGTTCTTTTTTATTCAAACGATAGCAAAAAGAAAAATTAAATGAAATATTTTCAGGGTGAAATTTCATATCCCCGTAAAAAACCTTCTCATCGATCATCTCCCAGATCTATGCAAGTCTGTAACTCATCCTCCACATCTGAAGGTCACCAAGGATCTATATAAGTCATCACTTGAGTTTAGCTCAAACTTATATCATAACCTATCTTAGCCAAAATGTTTGAGTGAAATCCCATTCAGATTCCACAAATCAGCATAAGAAGACCCTGTACATACCATTGTTATCATGCTGGGAATAGATCTTCTAACTAATCGAATATGTTAGTAGCCCAACCATGAGCAATAAAGTATGTGGGACAGTAAGTTCATTTTGTGTAACTTCGAATAGTGGATTAAAGCATTGTAAGTATCAAGCATGAATCTTTTAAGAATGCATTAACTAAGAATCAAATCCAGAATCTTCGATGATCGAGCAAAGGAGTGTGACTACCAGATCAAGCCCCAGTTCATAATGTATTTTGCCTGATTCATGGCTCCCATGTGAACAAACTCACGTTCCTTTCTGCCACAAACTACAACCCACCTAGCAGTTTCCTTTCTCAACAAAAGCACTAGAAGCTGCAACATAAATATACTATTTGTCTTTAAGATATGGGAACAATTTTTTTACTCTCTTGGAATGCTTCAGCACATATTCTGGCAGTTAACTTGGCTAGAAACGTTGCATGGATGGAAAATGTAAAGAGAGGTTGTCTACTGAATGATCCATCAGATTTCACCTCGCTCTGTAGCCTCCGTCGTCACCTTTTGAGCCACACCTGTATGACCACCTTAGCTAGCTACACTTCTGAAGAGAAGTTTCTCCATACCAAAGTAGGACACCCTCATCTTATGACCACTTGATCAGGAGTTGTTGGCATCACCGGACCAGGACCACCCCACAAAGACAATGCTAGTTGGTGTTCTGAGCATCCCGTACAATTTGGGCGGTCCGATATGGTCTGATTTCATCAAAAAGACACCAAGAAGATAGCTGTTAAAGAATTGGTTGTCGTGAAACCTGGCACTAAGAACAAGAGACTAGCCAGGGGAGACAAACCAAACATCTATGCGCTGGGGGGAAAGAACAAAGTTATTCTTGCCCAAAGTTTCTGAAGCACAGGGACCAGTTCTAAACGAAGTCTTGGCCATTATCATCATCATCTTAGTCTCTAGGGCATTTGAATTGGATAAGACCTAGTCTCCTAGATCGGAACGGAATAACTCTCTACTCTTCTATGGTTGTAACCACATGATCGAACGTTCGCCCTCTTAAGAATGGAATATGTTTATGGTTGTAATTACATGAGCTTGTACACTATTTATATACCGGTTAATGCGAATGAAACAAACGATGGAGTTTAGCCATTAATTCCGCTGAACATTATACCATCCATTAACCCACCTGAAGTCCCAACTTCTATGGTAACATGTAAACATCAAACTATGGCTAGAAAGGTATGCATTAGCTAAACTTGTTGTGAGACTAACTGATCATTGAAGCCAAGTAACTGTTCATTGGAAACATTGACATCTGATGCAGAGATCCAGCATCTGTAGTCTGGGCTGAGGATCATCCAGAGAAGCTGATCAAAAGCAACATTTAAATCGTAGCCTTATGATCATGTCAATGATTGTCTGGCTTGAGTGGACCAGCTTAAATTCCCGTGACTAAGATCGGGAGACCAATATGTTTGAGTCCTAGCCATCTGGCTTATGGATCTGGTCAGGGACCACAAAATGTCAGGTGATACCCATCAAAAAGAACCAGCGACAAAAGGGGTGAGAGAAGTGCGATGGTTGTGGAGGCATGTGATATGTACAATAGGTTTCTAATTGAACAAAAAATTGTACTGTACTTAATTTATGTGCACTAGAAATATATATATATAT
>KE504758.1:651902-662712 GCA_000441515.1 Elaeis oleifera | reverse complement strand
TAAGGATATAATAGATATTTTACATAGTTTTCTCAGGAAAATGGATGCTCAACTAAACATAAGCTACTTTGTAATAAGTCACTTTCTCATGATCAATCAAACATATTAAAATTCTATTCTCAGAAAATAACTTCTCAGAAAGTTACATCCTAAAAGAAAAAATCTTCCCATGAACTAAACACATCCAAAGAGATTTTTGTTCTTACTTCATCCTTCACTTTCATCCATTTATTTATCTATCTTTCTAAATGCATCTTTTAAGAAAATCCTGGTTAATGAAAAAGGTACTATTTGCCTAAAGTCTAATGTGTAGTTATTTAATAAAGGTTCTGTACATCATTAAAGTTGAAAGGGTTACAGGCAAAAATCTCAATAATTTGTGTGGCATGGAAAATACTTCAACACCCTCGCTTCCTTCCGAATTTTCTCTCCGTTGCAGTGTCTCATACGTTACGAAAACATAGAGATTCGTGGTGCAAATGATCCAGCCACCTTTTTTTTTTTTTTGCAAGCCTGCGTTGCCCATCTCTTTCTTTATGCTAATCCAAACGGCCCCATGTTTTATTCGTTTCCACTAGCGGGGCCAGTGAAAGAGACCACCACCACAAAGAGACGAAGAAGATGTGTGTGGTTTTGCCCAACTCCACCGTCCCTTCCTTCCATTTCCAACTTTATTTTCTCCTTTTTTTTGCATCCATTCATCAGTTCTCTCTCCAAACTAAACCACAAGAAAAGCCTTCTCTCCTCGTTTACTCTTGAGATGGGAGGCAAAGGAGGTGCTGCTCCTCCCCATCTCCAACATCCTCATCTGTGGTCTGTTGCATGTGTGGCGATCACGGGCTGTCTAAAGAGCTCTTTCAGTGCAAGATCTGCCTTGTTAGATCTCAACACAAGTAAGAATCAACATGATTCTTTACTATAGTCAATATTAATTGTTTTGATTCCAAGCTTCCTAAGTAGCTAGATATGACAATAGATCAATTTGATCCAAGTCGGATTCCTCGAATCCTTCTTTGCCACTGTCCTGATGTCGAAGTAAGATTCATCTCATAATTTGACTTCAATAACTATGCAGATATCCATAATAGAAAGTAAAGTTGATCATCTTATATTAATTTATCTTCCTCCCTTTCAGATACTGCAGTGATCTCTATCTAAAAACTGAGACCTATAGAGCATGCAATTGGTGCCTAAGGGATGAAGGAGTCAAGTCTCTCCCTCAGGAATCCACCCAAGATCACAACAACTCAACCTCTTCGTCCTCCAGTAGTAATATTAATGGAGGGCTGGGAGTGAAATTGCACCGGGGTGCCTATGCATTGCACCTCAGCAAGCCCATCAAAAACCAAGAGTGCCCGAGAGATCATCGACAGATGCGATCGATATCGCAAGATCGGCAGGGCTATCGCCGGGCTTGGGGAAGACCAAGCATGCCTTCAGAGGTAAGGTTAGAAGGTATAAGCTCTTGGAAGAGGTATCTAGCTAAATGTATCAGAGAGAATGACAAACTAAAGTTATTTCATGTACCTGTCTTCACACATATAGAAGAGGACATAATCTTCATGTTTTGGTGTGGTTAAAATAAGATCAATGCAACAGAGAAGAACAATTGTATCTTTTTTTTTTTTTCTGAGGAACAAATAAAGAGTAAAGATGAATAAGGTTGTGATCATTTTGGTGATATGATGATGAGAAACGGGGAAAATTCCAGCCCACACAAGACAAGCTTAGCTGGAGGGCGTTGCCATGAAAGATGGGTAGCAAGGGCAGACTGGTCCTCACAACCGAGTTGAGGCCCACCTTGAAAGAAATTTCAGAGCTAGGGCTGGAAGGGCATAGTCTGGTCCCAGTCCATCTCAATTGATCCTAGGTTTTAAGAGGGGTCATCCAATTAATTTGAACTAACTTGGGGAGCTCCATTATACTGCCTCTGCTTGCAATTAAGGCCAAGTCCAACTTTATTTATTAGATAGACGGTCTGTTCTTGAGTCTTAATTTATGATTGGCCTATGGTTTTGAAGTTTCAAGAAATGGATCATGTCTAAATTAGATCCAAGTATACTCCACACATCTCCATCTAGATTAGATTCCTATACTCTGTCAGAACTAATTTATAAGTCGGAAAGAAGATTAGCTGGGCGGAAGAGGAATTCTCTTTTAACCGGTGGAAAAGTCACCCATATTAATTCAAATTTTTATGCTATATTTTCTTCTTTTCTCAATGGATTATAAAAAAATGATTTCTTATTAAACTTTATGAAGATGAAGCTATTAATATTGTCGTGATCTCTGAAACCAACCTATAAGTATAAGAAAAAGATCTAGATATGCTCCTCAAAGTCCACGAGCTGCATCTTGACTTTCCAAACCCTACTCTGAATATTCACGGGGAGAAATTCACAAGAACTTTTAAATGAGTCGGAAAAGAAATCCCCAAGGAATGTCCTTTTATAACATACCTCATCCATAAGAAATAATATTGAATTAATTACAGAAACTGAGGTGGATATTATTTATGATAGTTGCATAGAATTTAACTTTATTACAATGACCATAAATGTATCCTATCATCTTAATTTAGAGTTTGGATTAAATTAAAATAGCTAAAATAAATTCTAATGCGTATTAGTGTGGGTCACATCCGAATGGGCTCAATGGGATAATTTACAACATTGCTATCTTATATAACTACATCTTCCCAACAGCAGCAGCACACAATTGTCTAAAGATGTGCCGTGATTCCAAAGCCTCCACTTCTAGCAATGCTTGTCATTTAATCACCATCAAAACCTTCAACTAACTCCTCAACAAAGTCAAAGTTTTAATATATAATGACTTGCAGAAAAACCTAGACCCATTCTTTGATCACTTGTGCCTTGGAAGACATGTAATGAACTGATCGATCAACTTATCCCGTGCTAGCCCTTCTCCTAGCAAATATATCTCTTGTTTGGATTATGGTTTATCGACATCATTGCTCCTACAATTGTGCTATGCCTTTGAACATGGCGTAGAACATCTTACTTGCTTCTTGCTTGGCGAAAAGTTCAGCAACATTGTCATTTCGACAATTGTTCTAGGCTTTAGGACATGTTGGAGATCATCTAAGTTGCTTCTTGCTTGAAGCAAAGGTGAGGATGTAGAGGTCTTTATCATTTATTGGAGCATCCGGATTGAAGAGAATAGGGAATTTAGAACCTTCAAGCACAAATCCAGAATAGCTAGGAGCATCATCAATTCCTATCTTCTTCCTGACCAAGGATTGGTTCCTTATTTAGGATATGTTTGGATTCATGGATTTAAAATTCCATAAGATTTATGGTTTAAACCTATACAATTAGGAAAAAAAGCTTAAATTAGGTCTGTATTCATAAATAATCAAGAGTCTATAGAGTGGACCGGCCTGAATCTCATAGGATAAAAAAATGACTTACTAAGATGATTTTCAGCAGTTTATTTTTTTTTTTATTCTATGAGATTTGAGCCGGTCCACTCCATAAATTCTGAGATATTTTTGAATTCAGGTCTAACCCAAGCTCATTTTTTTTCAATTGTATGGGCTTAAACCAGAAACCCTATGAGATTTTGGGCCTACGAATTCAAATAGATCCTTAGTTGAGTGGAGAAATCGGCAAAAAAACAATATATATAAACCTGTATTTGAGGAGGTTTCTATTTTCTTTTTTCTATAGCGTTGGACTTTGGTGATCTTATTTAAATAATATCATCTACGGTGTACACATGGTATTGCAGAGTATGATATAACTGTGGATGGCTGCCATCGGAGGATGGATGACTATAAAATAAGATGAACACCGTATATGACATGGCCCATGCTCATGGACTAGTTTGATGGCCGTCTCTCTGCTCATGGCGGCCATCCATGATTGCACCATACTCTATAGTACTGTATATGCACCACAGAGAATCTCTGCTCAATCCTTTTATCTTATTTCACCTTTTGCTTGCTTTCATGGTAATGCAGTGGGCCTTTGATTTCATGGTGATGGTACGTTATCTTTTCTCAGTGTTCTACTTTTTACCTACAGCTTTTCCTTCACTAAAATGAGATTTACCAACTTGAACGACGGCTAGTTCGAAGGAAAGATAGTGGCACTGTAAAAAGTGGAAAGTACCTTCCACTCTACAAAATTCGCTGCGATATTTCTGTCGGCCTTAAAGAAAGGAGCGTTGTCAAAAGTTTTGGATACACTCAGTCTATCATAACTGCGGTAGACAAAGTCAATGAAAAAAATATCATATCAATTAAGATCATCTCAATCCATCTGTTTGGCAATTTCAAACTGATTTTATCTATAGCATTTAATTACGGTAGATTTAACCTATCCAAGAATGTTCTTTGTCGCGCTATTAGTGTGCATGATCGCCTTGTATCAGGGTAAGATGTTTGTGAAGAAGGTTGAGAGACACTTCACCGTCAAGCAGGTCCATGTCAACATGCCTCCGTATTCGCTGCCTCCTTTCCATTTATGAGTTCAGCTTATCGTTCCACCATACGTTCTTTCACTGACAAAACTGCCATCCGTTTTCATTTATTACAATAATTAAGCATTTGCATTCCATGCGTCTTCCAGAATTTTGAGATGGCCAAGATCCATGTTTGTGGTGGATGTGCGATGGTAGTGCGTGCGTTAAAATATCACCAAGATTTATCCTAGTGGTCATATTTCTCCTCTACTTAGCAATCAAAAATTTTGGAGTCATGCTTTACATTGTATATATTTAAAAATTCTGAATCTAAGTAACCATACTATTGACAGGTCTCCTTCTTCTACTAAAATAAAAAAATAAAAAAAAAAGAAACTGATTCATATAGTGGCATCATGCATTTATTGGTGTGTACGTTAAAAGGCCAAATGATGGCTTTATCTAGTCCACGATGATATATGTTCAAAATCCTTTCAACTAATTTTTTTTTATATTAATAATAATATAAAAATAATTATATTATTATAATAAGTTGCAAATCTCACTCATACATCTTGAAACCGTCCACAATTAATATCGTACAATCATTCAATTAGAGTCCATCACAAATTAGTTATGAAGTCTTTAACTTGGCTAACCAGTTCTCGTCACATGGGTATTTTGAAAGCATGCAGAGATATCCGAATCTCCCATCACTTAACTATAATTGATTTACAATGATGGAACACCTTCATAACATGAGATACATATCTTGCCATATTTTGTGGCATATAAACGATTATCCCCAATAGCCTCGCTTGCACATTCCAAGATTTTGATCATGATGGACTCCAATCCTACCTATATAAATTTCTAGTGGTGTTCAATTCTTAAGTTCAAAATATGTGTATTAGTGGAGATCCACATAGTTTCCAGGGGTTTTAAGTTGAGTGAAGTCTATATATGATCCAGCTCTCTCTTTCTCTATCTTGCACTCAGAATCTCTTTTGTTGTCATAAAATGATCTAATCTAGACATTAAAAAATTATTCATAGAAAATATTGATAAATAATTTTTTTTATTATGATATTTTTGGACCAATCTGGACATTAGAACGGCTATACGACCATAATAAACCACTTCAAGATCTCTGATCGGCTATTTAATCTCTTTTCTATCTCATTCAGCCCATGGATCCGATTAATCTTCAGCTGCAACAATGTATTTGTGATTGCATTATAAAGGTCCAGTCCATATCTCTCACCATCAAAAGGTGAATGGACACAGCTAGCTACGCCCCTAGAAAGTACTATGGGCGGCTGGTGATTTAAGACGGGAGTTCTCCCGTTTCCATGCATGACGTGGGCGAGATTCGAACTGGTTGAGCAGTACGCTTGCAACGTAGCAGCTTTATGAGAAAACCAATGGTAAAAACTCTAGGATTAATTAGACTGACATGATGCTCCGACCCACGGTTAGACGAAGAATTGTATCCAAGTTAAAGATGGTAGAGATTTTACTTGCCGTATCAGTCATGTCAGATGAGTGCTGACACCATCTCCAGCGTTTGAAACCCAGAGTTCCCTCAAAGTGGAGTGGCTACTAAACGGCTAAACTTACACTGTTGCCGATCTAGATATTGTATCAGTTTATTCATAGTTATTTATTTACATCACAAAATGAGTCAATATGCACCTTTAATCGAATGAATTGGGAGAAGAGTTTCTTTCATTCTGTTATTATGTGAATTTTGAGTTTAGATTGGTCAGATTGATTGAGGAAGGGCAGTTCAAGATTGGTTGGGTTAGATTAGATAGGCCAGATCTTGGGTGGCAATCCATGGTTGAGTACAGGCCGAGCAATTCTTATCTGGATTTGTGGATGGTTTGATTGTGGAACAATCAATAGATTTTTCTTTAGATATTTACTAATTATGAATAGGATATATGAAGAAGAAATTATATCCTGCATCATGTGCATTCATTGATGTACCATGACATAAATTGTTCATATACCACACTAGTAAGCATACAATTTGAAGGTATCAAGATCGATAAACTTTTGTTGGAGTCCACTGCACTGGAATCATTCTATCATCATCCACTTATGCTTCACAATCCATTAGCAAAAGCTTTTTAAAAAAAAAATCTCTTTTTTTGCCTCATTTGATTCTCATCTATATGCAACCATGTGCATGCACTAAGAGGTATCCAATCAAAGATAAATTAAGTTCTATATACTACTAAAGCTAAAGGTACACCATCTGTGTAGGCCCATTAGCAAAATCAAATTCCTCAAACACTAATGGCCAACAAGTGGTGTAGGATGCTTTTTGTTTTTTTTTATAAAAAAATAAAGTGGATTAGGCAGACATGAGAGTGGACTTTTAACACATGCACAAGCTTGCCTTTGTTCATGTCCCATTTGTTCACAGGAACCACATGAAAATCAGAAAAAGAGCAGCCTAACACCAAATCTATCGAGCAATTCTTTCAAAATCAATATTTAGCGGCTCCAAAACTATTGCCACCCTAAAGATCAATAATTAGACCTTCAATTTCTTTTTGTGATGGAAATATTACTAAGATATGAATCCTATATTTTAGTGTTGCATGCTGTGAGGATTGATGTGATCTCCAGGGCCCTGAAAGCCATCATGCAAGCATATGCACAAAGTCACCATCTCTCTCCCATTCAAAACATATATTCCTTGTACCAAATGCCGCTCTCTACCCATTCCTCCACTTGGCTGGAATCTGGTAACGCTCCAACGTGGTGGTTGGTTGCCCATTCCCTGCCTTGAATTGTGGGAAACACCCCTCCATTGTGGACTCATACCAAATCTCTCTCCACCAAACCTCAAACTCCAGCTCTTAACCACTCAAACCCAACCAACCCCAATCCCTTTCTCTCTCTCGCTCTCTCTCTCGCTCTCTCATGGGTCTGTTCTGCTGCGGTAAGGACACCACAGCTCTAGCAACCACCACCACTACGACCACATCTAACAAGCTCCGAGTATTCCGGCACGAGGAGCTGGAGACCGCCACTGCCGGTTTCTCCCCCTCCACTCTCCTCGGCCGCGGCAGCCACGGCTCCGTCTTCCTCGCCTCCCTCGACGGCGGCCGCCTCCTCGCCGCCGTCAAGGTCCCCTCCGACGATGACTACTCCACCTTCGACACCGAGATCAGCCTCCTCTCCTCCCTCCCCCGCTCCCCCTCCTAGTCAACCTTCTCGGCGCCACCCGGCCGCCGGCCCAACCCCCGCATCGCCGTTGTCGACCTCATGCCCCTCGGCTCCCTCCATGACCTCCTCCACCATCCCCTCCGCCCCGTCCCCCCTGGCCCCGCCGCCTCCGCCTCGCCCTCCACGCCGCCGCCTCCCTCGCCGCCCTCCACGCCCTCCAACCCCCGTCGCCCACCGCGACGTCAAGCCCTCCAACCTCCTCCTCGACGCCAACGGTCGCGCCCGCCTCGCCGACTTCAGCCTCGCCGTTCGCCTCCCACCACCCCAAGCTCTGCCCCGGCCGGCACCATCGGTTACATCGACCCTCCTACCTCCGCCCACCGATCTCTCCACCGCCACCGACGTCTACAGCTTCGGCGTCGTCCTCCTCGAGATCCTCACCGGCCGCCGCGCCATCGACGTCGAGTACAGCCCGCCATCTCTGGAGGACTGGGCAGCGCCGCTCGTCGGGGCGGGCGGTTCGCGGAGCTGTGGGATCCATGGGCCCGGCCAGCGGAGGGCCGCGAGAAGGAAGCGGCGAGAGACGTAGCAGTGCTGGCAACGAGATGTCTAGCGCCGGTGGCGGAGGAAAGGCCGTCCATGGCGGAGGTGGTGGAGCTTCTCCGGGAGGCGGAGTGGAGGGTCCGATCGCCACCTCCCCAGCTTGGCGGCGGCTGGTCAGGTGGGTGGTGGGTCGGGCCAGGAATGGGAAAGTGTCCGACGTGGCGGCGACTTGAAGTGCGCTTACAGTTTTCATGTTGTTTAATACGATATAAATTGTTTAATTGCGTTGCTGTTACATCAGCGCCGTGTCATTTCAAACAGCAAACACTCATTCTTCCGACGTGTCACGTGTGTCAATATCCGTTGCTGTTTGTAATGAGACAGAGGATCAAGTGAGTGTTAAATGATATATTTGTTAGTTTATACGATCATTTTTTTCCCGTATGCGTAACGTAATGAATTGGTTGTCGAGGGTAGGGTTGGGATATGATAATCTGGGATATGTCAGGATTAGTTATCCTGAATGGTAATGGATGTGTGGTGTGTTTAACTTTGGTTGAGTGGTTGGACCCGCCAATGGGAATGGACGGGGAACCACCAACTACGCAATTATACTCGGGTCCCAGTCCCACGTCGGATTTCATTAAACGCGGACAAGGATTGGGCGGACATGTTTATCTGCTATCTTTAGAGCTTTGCTTAAAGTTTTTGAAACAGGGTGTTAGATTTACCGTCATTCTCATCCTTTAAGAACATCACGTCCGTACCTAAAATAGGTAGATGCTGTAGTTATTGCGTCATTGTTATATGGTGCTTGGAAAATATTATTAATATTTATGTAAGAGAAAGGAAGATTTGGTATATATGATCCACAAAAGGAACAGGCGTGCGAGTGAACAATTGCATTTGCACTGCAGAATAGCGAATGCAGGCTTAAGGATGCCAGCATCACCATCCCATCTCTTCTTTCTCGAAAATGGAGGGCTCTTAAAAAAGAGGGCATGGTGCGTCCATCTCGAAAATGGAGGGTTCTCAAAAATAGGGTGCAGGAGTGCACCACAAGGGATATGGTATGTAGAATATAGCCTTGGCTCCTGAGTATTAATTTTGAGTCCCTCGGTCCCACCGGAACCCGAAATGGAGTTATCGTTAGATTTTTTTTTGAAATCTATTTCTTTTTTAGTTGCATATGAGATCTAAAAATTGACAAAACGTAGGTTGGAAAAATTTGTTGACTTTCTTTTTGACTAGGTCAGATCTGCTATTCAATCATATATTTAAATTTATTATTACGATAAAACTCAAAAATAACGTTGAGGATTGCCTCCGTTGATCATCCATTACTGCTTTTCAACCCAAAAAAAAAAAAAAAATACTACCAATGATTGGTTGCCAATTTATTTTTAAATAAAAATGTCATTTGCGTGCTTTGCTTAGCACCTCAAACGATTTGATTGTTTTTTTAGTAACATGGAGTATTCATACATTGCAAGTATTAATACAATCAAAAAGATCAAGAAGAAGAACATCATGAAATGTCTACGGCACCTCAACCATCTTAGTCCACGTAACTCCCCTGATATGCTCAGCCATAAAAGAAGCCATCCAATCGGCTGTACTGTTGGTCTCACTATAGACATGCCTGATTTCAATTAAGGAGTAGCCTTCATTAAGATGTCAAGTATCACTGAGAAGAGGGTGAGCAGTTCCAACCTTCGGCTACTTCCGTAACTAACAGATGACTGTGGTCGAATCTCCCTTCATAACCAATATTTCTGCATGCAACCGTAACCATGCAAAGGATATACCAGCCCAGACAGCATGCATCTACCTCCGCTATAGGAACAGTGCTGTCAAGAAGGTGACACCCACTAGCTGCCACTAGTCTAGAGTCAGGACTACGAATCACAAAATCTGTACCATTTCTGAGACCTCTCATATTGCCATCAAAGTTGACCTTAAAAAAACTAAGAGATAGAGACTCTTAAGTAATAAACACCACATGGGTTGCCGCCTGAGCGATCGAGGTGTCTCAGATGTCTTAAGTAATTGAGGCCGAATTAGTCGATAACATATGCATAATCTCGATCCCTAGCCTGCACCATTGCCCTCTCCAAAGTAAATCTCGCCAGCTGCTAAGATACCTCAAAAGTTTCTCTATTCTTGGCATGCCAAATGTGATATACGATGTATGCCGTCCTAATCCCTATCCCCCTGGAGGAGTCAATCTTCAAGCTCCACCGTAGCCCCTCCAGAAAATCCTGAGCTAGCTCCGTAGAGGCACTAGCTAGCCATCTGGAAGAGCCCCGTTAAAGTCCAAACATGCCGAGCTCTGTGACAAAGAAACAACCATGGTCCATCGTCTCCTCATCACTACAACCACTTGAATAAGACAGAGGAGGTCCATACCCCTAGCACACAGCACCACCTTGGTCGGAAGCTAGTGCCACGCTACCTTCCAAAGGAAGAGACATTTCTACTATTTCTGATGTCAAGATTTGCTCCGATGGGATATGGGTATAAATGTCCCTCCGATCTGAGACCGCCACGGTGACTTGCAAGCAACTCACTGCACTTAGGCACTGGACTACCTGAATTTCTAATTCAGTGACGGAAGGCTGCTGGGTGTAGTCAAATACTTGACTTGTCGGTGTGT